>SSNP01000029.1:1857338-1893461 GCA_006937955.1 Pachypanchax playfairii
CCCCCCCCCCCCCCCTCACCCCCACACATCACCACCCTCTCTCTCTCTCCTTTCCTTTCCAAGATTGTCCCTCCACCAACAAGCAAAGGGGAGGAGAGAGACCAGCCAATCGGGTTTGTGCTGAGCTCCACAGAAAATACTGCAGACCATGAGATCATTAGAGTTGTCCAGTTTTCTCACTCTTTCTCGCTCACAAGATATTCCCTCCATTTCCCTCTCAACCAGTTCTAATCATCTTCACTGCACCACCCCATCCCCCCCTCTTTCCCCCCACCAAACTTGTCTATGGTGCAAAGCTAATGTGCTGCATCGGCCTATTGAAAGCATCCTACAGCACTGTGCTCCACTCTGCCAGTCTGTTGCAATGTCACAGACATACAGTCCAAAGACTCGGCTTATAAAAAAAAATCCCTTAACACTCAAATGAACAATATTTACATAGCTCATTAAAAAACTCCAATTTATAAAAGTGTTGCATGTAAATCAAGACGAATCAATGTGTGTTGCTGTTTTAAAAGTCTCAAATCATGGGACACAAGAAGACTGTTCCAAATATTTGGGGATGTTACTCCAAAGGTACAACTCTACTTACTATCAAATGTTCTCGGGAAACATCCAAAAGCAGTTATTCAGAGCATCTCAGAGACCTGGAATAAGAATAAGGGCAGAAAAGTTCAGATGTAAGGATTTCAAAATAAAAGAACAGTTTGTTCAATACGGCATCACCTCACAAGAAGAAGACAGAGGGACATAAGACAAAATAAACACTTGTTTTATTGTGCTGTGATGATGGCTGTAAGGAAAATATATATTTGCGTTTATTCTCATTGTGAATTTATTATTTAAGTTTCTTTCCCACGATAGAAGTAGAAAAGTGTCGTTTGATCCACAGAACTGTGTGTGAGTGTTGCTTCAGGATCAAGGACACCATGGTGGGAACTCTGTGATGACGTTAACTAGTTATCTGTTGAAGGATGGACTTCATGAACCTCCTTTATAATGATGAACTTATAATATCTTATTCAGTGAGTGTTGGGATGATGTAACTGCTGTAACGTCACTCGGTCCTTGCGGCAAGTAAAACTTCTAACCTTTATATTCTTAGTCTGTGGTGTGTTTGTTGTCTAGGAACAATTTCCTTGACAATGGCCCAGTTTATTACACATGAAAGTTCAGGGTTGAAACCAGACTCTTTGTGTTTGAAGTTTGCATGTCCTCTTTGTGCATCCATAGATTTCAGTTTCTTCTTACAGTCCTGAAAACATGTAAGGTTAACTGGTGACCAGTACGTAAATAACTGTTTGTCTCAATGTGCCTTAACTGTAAAATACTAACATTAAGGATTAGTTTATCAACTTTCTAATTAGTCAAAAGAAAGAAAGAAAAATCAACTTTCTGGGCTTCAAGAGCAGATATCAGCCTTAGTGGTTTGTTAAGTTTCCTGAGGTGTTTGAAGGATCTGTTGAAAGTAAATGTGCAGCTTTCCTACCTGTGTCATATCCAAGCTAGGAATGTGTCTGGAGGCTGTATTTGTTTCCATTAGCAAGCAAATTAATTGCAAATTATTTAAAACTAGAATACGTATCAAGTAGGAAAAATTTAGGTCAAATAAGATGGTAAATCATGGAAAACTTCCTCCGTTGTTGTGAATGTTACAGTCGTGCTTTTAGGGTCTAGGAGATGTAGGAGCATAAAACTGCATCCAAATAGAAAAAGACCAGAAATCTAAGACCGACTCTCTGTTTTTAAAGCAAAATATCCACCACAAAGTCAACTCAAGCACTAAAAACTAGGGATGTCCAGATCCGATCACGTGATCGGAAATCGGACTCGATCACGTAGTTTCAGACTCGATCGGAATCGGACATTACCTCCCGATCAGGACTCGAACATATATGTATATGTATATTCTCATTAGTTTTTAACGCATATACACCTTTTCATGTGACGTTAGCATCTGGAACAGTTTCCCTCGCAACCCGCAGCCGCCATTTTAAGAGGGGATGCGTTTCCATGATGACCGACTGCAACGTGTGTGAAAATGTTAACAGTCCTGTAGTCTACACAACAGTGGAGAAGATGAGGACTTATAAAAGCCTCGATGTGTATATTTTCTTCAAGGTAAGCGTTTTGGATCAGTGGATGATGTTCAAGTTCAAGTTTCAAGTTTATTTATTTATAAAGCGCCAGTTCATGACAAAGTCATTTCAAGGCACTTCACAGAAAAATCAACCGTTGTGTTGAGAATGTTGCCAGGTTAGCTCCACTAGCTTCGCTAGCCGCGTTAGCATGAGTACCGGTGTTAGTTTATAGTCATATTAAATCCCTATGATGTTATCTTCAACTGGTTCATGGAGTGGAGGTGATCACTTTCTGCATGCAGAAGACATCCCATGATCACGTCACTCTTTCTGCAATGTCTGCCGTTCTGATCAGCTTATTTAATTACATAACGTTTTATTTAATAACGTAATGACCGTCCACCGGTTTGTGTGCGTTCGGACTGTTTGCGTGCTTATAGTACAGAAATGCGCTCTCGTCATGTTCGTTTTTACACACAAGTAACAACTTTATGACTCCCCACCGTGAAGAAGCCCAGGGGAAACCTCAGGACATGCTGGAGTGGCTGCAACCGGCTGTCCCAGTCCCAGGACTGCTGGCTGTCCTGTCCCTGCAGCTAAATATTAAATAGGGTGAATTCAATGCAAAATACGGAACGTCCTGGATCTGTTTATTTGCTCCTTTTTAGTCGTTTTTTAATGTATTATAGATCGGATCGGGACTCGGTATCGGCAGATACTCAAAATCACATGACTCAGACTCGGACTCGAGGGCAAAAAATCTTGATCGGGACATCCCTACTAAAAACTAGTGAGAGGTTAAACAATACCGAAGCATCTGTGTATATATCGAGCACTCATAGTTTTAATAAAAACCACCTGACCGATGGTGGGCTGAGTGACACTGACAATGAGAATGACAAAACAAGTGGTATTTATTGGGGATGTTCCGATCAGGTTTTTTTGCCCTCAAGTCTGAGTCATTTGATTTTGGTCTGATAATTCTATAAGAATTAAAAAAGAGCAAATAAGCCGATCCAGCATGTTCTTTATTTTATTCACACTATTTTAACAGCTCTATTAACAAACAGAACACTTCTGTGAGGTAACTTAAACAATTAAGTAATGACATAAATTCTTCATTTTTGGACTTTATATATCTGAGTCCTGATCAGGAGGTAAGGTCTGATTCCGATCGAGTCTGAAACCATGTGATCGGGCCCGATTTCTGATTACATGATTTGATCTTGATATCCCTAGTATTTATACTGGGAACAGATGCTTAATGAACAAGGAACAGCTGAGAAAAAGGCAAATCAAAACACACATAAATAAAGATATAAAACAGAAACGTGACAGCGTTAATAAAGGAAGCAGTGACCAGATGAAAAATACACGAACACAAAGATCTTGAACAAACTGCACTAAAACCAAACATCAGAGGAAAATAACATCACAAACCTCAAAATTCAGGAGTCAGGGAACAGAATATGAACCACAATTAAACTGAAGCAGAAGAAACTGCAGGAGGAAAAACCAGCGAGGCTAAAATAAGAAACAACTATACAGGAAACAAACCAACTAGATACCTGCTGACTTTTAGCAAGAAAACTCAAAAAGTTCTAGATGGATTTTGATTAAATTTTCTAGAAAGATCAGAAATGGCCCAAAGATCTGGATCATTGTCTGGATCCAGGAATGTTTTAAAGATTCTTCATCATTGTGAGATTTAACATATCTGCATGTAACTCCACAATAAATGGTGCTGGAGCTTGTTAACAAAATACATGATGAGTTCCCAACAGGTTCTACGTGATACCAAGGACTGATCTGGATCAAGGATTGATCTGGATCAAGGACTGATCTGGATCAAGGACTGATCTGGTTCAAGGACTGATCTGGATCCAGGATTGATCTGGATCAAGGACTGATCTGGACTGTTACAAAATCCCAGATACTTTGATCCAGAATTTTAAAAAAGGAAACCTTTAGATTTGTTATCACTGCAAGAACTGCTGGTTTAAACTTGTAACAAACACCAAAAGGCAGTCGAGACACAGTGGAATCGGTTGTTGAGATCGATCCAGAAGAAAACCACCAATAACTACTAAACTAATAATAATAATAAGGTTGATAATAATAAGGTTGATTCAACAAAGGAGAGACTAAAACTTTCTTTTTTACACAATCCTATAGTCAGGGTTAGCGTGGGTTCTCCTGATCCATCCCTTTAGTTATGCTGCTATAGGTTTAGACTGCTGGAGGACATACTGACCACATGTCTTCACTCTGCTGTCTCTCTTTACTCTCCATGTTTGTATTGATTGTTACTGCTGCAATTAATTGTTTCTCGGTTTATCTTTCTATAGACATGACGACTGGCCCAAATCCATCAGTGTTTGTGGCTCAGTGGTTAGAGCGGTTGTCCTCCAACTTGAAGGTTGGTGGATTGATCCCAGCTTCCACCGCCACATGTCGAAGTGTCCTTGGGCAAGACACTGAACCCCATGTTGCCCCCCGATCTGCGTATCGGGTTGTGTGAGTGTTAGCCCCTCCCCTCTCCCGTGTGAATGGGTGAATGACAAAAAAAAACTGTAGTGTGAAGCGCTTTGGGGGTCGTAGGACCTAATTAAAGTGCCATACAAGTGCACGCCATTTACCATTTACCATTTGTATCTTTCCTGTCAGCTCAGATCCCGTCGGCTCAAGCAGAAGGCCCATCCTGAGCCGGGTTCTGCTATAGGTTTCTTCCTGTTAAAAGGGAGTCATTCCTTTCCACTGTCGCCAATAGTGCTGCTCAGGATGGGGGATTGTGCTGAATTAACAATTCAACCCAATCGGCTGGTTCCTTAGATAGAAAATATTTTATTATTAATTGGTTGATTTTTCTGTAAAGTAGCTTGAAATGATTTTGTCATGAACTGGTGCTTTATAAACAAATACACTTGAAACTTGAAATAAACTTGTTAATCCTACATGTGACAAACTGTATTAATCATAATATTAACTGGATTGAACTGGATCATTCATCACTTGTTCTGTGACACATGTCAGTGGGACTGGACTGAGTTCAGTCTCTCCACACTCTTTATCCAGGTTGCTGCAGGGATGTTTGAAATCCAGCAGATGTCACAATTGAGCAATAAGTCAACACAATTAGGGGACCATGCTACACAGTCCACGAGGCATCATCCACCCATCACTAAACACCTAACTCAGGAAAAAAAGAACACACACAGATTTACAGAATCAACAACAGTCCACAGGCGGTCACATGGCAACATGAGCTGCTTCTTCTTCAGATGTTTCTGCTCCTGATGAGCAGATTGGATTCAGCTGTGCTTAGTTACCTGCTGGTGAGCTGATCGCTGCAGGAAACAGATAGACTCAAGGAAAATGAGACAAATACACGTGCTCTTGTCATGTAACAGCACGGTAATAACAGCCAAATCATGAATTTGTGTTTTGGATAAACACAAGTAAACATTGCTTTTGGGAGTTTACATTACTTCCTGTTTGACAGCAAAGGATTGACAAGGATTTTTTCTTGGCACATTTCGGTTCCTCCATCAAAGCTTCTCCGTATGATTAAGATTTAATCTTGTTTTTGTGTTTCAGGTGGAATTTAAGGGTCTGTTTCCCCTTTAATAGCTTTCCAGTTTTCATATTTTACTTTTTTTTAAATCATTTTTAATTGTTTGAGTTTTGATGTGTTAGTGGTTATTCTGGCATTATAGATTTATATTATCTGTTTTAAAAAAACTGTGAAGTACTTTGGTCAGTCCTGGTTGTTGAAATGTGCTATACAATTACAGATTGATCGATCGATCGGTTGGGTGGGCAGATTGATTGATTGAGGGGCAGCTGTGGCTCAGGCGGTAGAGCGGGTCACCGGTTCAAATTCCAGATCACATGGCCGGTGTGTCCTTGGGCAAGACACTTAACCCACTTTGCCTGTTTGGTGGTCGGAGGGTCCGGTGGCACCTGGCAGCCTCGCCTCTGTCAGTGTGTGTCTGGGGACAGCTGTGGCTACAACATGTCTAGTTCATCACCATCAAACATGTAAGTGTGTGTGTGAATGACATACTGTAGTGTGAAGCACTTTGTGCGTCGTAGGACCTGAGTAAAGCACTCTACAAGTACACGCCATTTACCATTGATTGATTGGGTAGATCAGTTGGTCGGATAGGTGGGTAGGTGGATAGGTGGGTAGGTAGGTAGGTAGGTAGGTAGGTAGGTAGGTAGGTAGGTAGGTAGGTAGGTAGGTAGGTTGATTGAGACTGGAGGAGCAAAATAGACATGACACAATCCCTGTCTCAAGTAAGTGACATCACATAAAAACACATGTAGTCACCGGTGGGAATGTTGGCAGTCTGAGCTCACCCTTCAGAGGAGCTCTGATGAAACTGAAACCTGAGACATGACATGCTGCGTTTGCACAGCACCCTATCTGGAGATCTGCTGAAGTGGCTCAGTTTCAGTCCGATCAAAGAACTGTGCACATCCACCACACAAACAGTAAACAACTTCCTTTATTCTATTTTAAAATCCTGCTTGCTTTTTTTAAAACGTAGAATTATTTCATACACTTTACAATAAACAGAATCTGTGGCCATCAGCTAGATCAAAAAGGTTTGGCTCTGCTCAGAAGAATTTCAGTGAACTACCGATGGAGGTGGATATTATTTTAAATTTTGAACCTATTTTGAAAGACATTAAACTTATAAACAATAACAGTTATAATATTCTTTTTTTAATTGTTATTCTTTGACCCCTGATCTTAGTGTTTCATGGTATAATGGGGTCATAAAAATGGAGCACATGTAATTACAATTTTAGAATATATTGAATCATTATAATCAGGGGTGCACATAATATTTTTGGCCTGGTTCTCAGAAGAGAACCTAGGGTTGTTGCTTGGTCCTCACATTTTTAAATGTGTCTCGCTGTGTCTCTTCCGAGCTCCTCTGCTTTGTTTTTGGTTTCATCAAGCTTCAAATTCAGTCTGTTTACTTTACCTGGCTCTATATTTGTTTCAATAAAAATCCTTTAATTGTTAAAAAAATCAAGAGAAACCAGTAAAATATAAAAATACTGGTAAAAAAAAACCTTCAGAGTTCAGGTTGGATTGTTTACAGGTTTGATTGTTCACTTTAATCTACATTTAACAGTTTGGTGTTGAAATTTATTAGTCAGCTGTTGGGGCCACAATGATCTATTTGTCTTATTCAGTGAATTTTTTCAGTTTTGACGCGATGCAGAATCCTGCTGTCAGCTGCACTGATCTGACTGACTGAAAATCCGTCACACTGACAAACTGATACACAGAGACAGAGAGAGACGCAGCATCAGCTGATCAGCTGGAACTTCGGCGCTCTGGCTGAGAAACATATCAGTCAAACAAAAGAAGTCAACAGGATTCTTCATTTATTTGACAATGAACCCCGCCTCTGATTAACCTAAAAATTCACGCAGCTCAGCCAAACCAATGTTAAGTACGCAAACGCGTGTTGCAACTTTTCATCTGGTGCGCATTTTATATTTTGACAGTGTGTGCGGACCTGCGGACCACTTATGTGCACCCCTGATTATATTCCATCCATCCATCCATCCATCCATCCTGCTTCTTCATTTTCAGGGTTGCAGTGAGCTGGTGTCTATCTCCAGCAGTCTTTCAGTCTTTGGACGAGAGGCGGGGGACACCCTGGACAGGTTGCCAGTCCATCACAGGACCACACATTGACAAACAACCACTCACACACACACTCACACTTAGGAACAATTTAGATTCGCCTGCATGTTTTTGGACTGTGGGAGGAAACCGGAGTCTCCAGAGAAAACCTGAACATGCACTGGGAGAACATGCAAACTCCATGCAGAAAGGCCTCAACCCGGATTCGAACCCACGACCTTCTCTCTGCAAGGCAATTCTATGCAGTTAGCTTTGATTTGGGACCTGATCTACTATGAACCTGGATACAACTCGGACTTGTTGCTTGTTGTGTTATTTTGTTGGCACTAAATAAACTCAATTTAATTAAGAGGCAGTATTTAATAAAACTTTGTTTTGTTGAATTTTGTGCAGGTTGTTTTAGAAATGAAATTATTTGTACACTTTTTGAAAACATGACATCATTTTTTCTTTACACAGCCTACGAGACTCTTCTTCATGACAGACCATCCATAACGATGACATCACAGAGTTAAAGTGAACATAGCCACATGCTTAAAAACAAGACATGACCGAAGGGCCATCTTTAGCTCATTGACTCAAAGCAGGATATTCCTGACCTTGCAGCCACAAGCCAAGACGCTGCAGTGAGCTCATGGAGTTTAAATATCAGGGTGGGAGGGCCACGTAGCAGCAGCTGAGGTATAAATGGAGCCGCGATCAGGATCTCACACTAAGATTCAGGAAGTTAAAGAGTCTAAAGACATTAAATCAGAGATAAGGAAAACAAATCTTCAGTCAGCTGTTACCAGTGCCGCCATGATGTCCCAGTATGCAGCTTTGAGCAGCCTGTTTGACGACGATAGTCTGTTATGGCCTCTGCAACATGAAACTCTTTCCTCTCTGCAGCAAGACTTCTTCAGTCAGAAATCCAGGCTGACAGACAGTCTCTTAAAGGAACTCAACAATGGACCACAGCTGCTCCCACTTCGTCAGTTTCCTGTCATTTCTTCCACGTTAGCAAGGTATTTACAATGTTAAAGACTCTCAGTATTTAAGTAGTAAATATTTTGCCATTGAACTTGTCACACCCTCAGTCTTTATACTGTGTATGAGACTAAACATGCTTTGGATCTGATGTGTGTTCATACCTACAGATGGTGTGATTCTTAAGCAGATGTGTGATTCTTCCAGGTTGAACGATGACAGAGATCAGAAGAGGGATGTCAGCACGAAGCCGCATGAGGACATCCAGCAAGTCACTGACAAAAACAAGGATCTCTTGGTGACCTTAGATGCCCGTGGTTACGCTCCAGGTGACATCACCGTCAAACTGGAAGGGCGGAGCCTGGTGATCATGGCCACAAAGCAAGCTGGAGAAGAGGAACGTCAGTCCTGCTCCACTTCATCCTCTTCTGCCTCCTTTTCCTCTTCAGCTTCGTCAAAAATGGGTTTCATGCAAAAGGTAGATCTACCCGCTCACCTGGATCTGTCTGGTCTCTCCTGTTCTCTGATGGATGATGGGCAGCTGCGAATCCACGCACCTGTAGCCAAACCGCCAATGAGCAAGGAGGACGAGACGCCCATTCGTTACAGAACATCGCTGGAATTTCCCATCAAAAAGGACAACGAGGAACATGAAGACTGATCCACACACCACATACACACACTGTCTTAAAGCAACACATTTCTACGAAACACACTTTAACTGAAATATTCTATAAAGAGTAAAGTTTACAGTTACAATATAGATCTTATTTAAAATGTATTTTTTTAATATTTGCAATTTTTACTATTAAATATCTGTGAAATATTAAAATAAAAGAGTAAATGGAAAGGGATTGAATTATGAAAAGATTGTTGTTATGAGCTTTAGTGACCACATGATGGCGCTGATGTCCTAATAAAGGGAAAAGGCTGAGAAGTGGGCGTGTGCTTGTGATTAGTTCAAATGCATTTGTTTGCTTTACTGATTTAAAGTTATTTGTTGGAAGAAGTGAAAAACAAATGTGGCTGCTTGTTTGAGTCACGCCTAAAGAAAAGAGAAGGATTGATAGCATATGAAAGAAATTAAAAGATGAAAGAAAAAAAAAATCTAATTTTTAACCTATTTTTCCTAAATATATATATATTTGTTATTCTATTCTACTGCTGCCGAGTCATGAAAATACCAAATCGGATTTTTAAATATTGCCTGCAATCCAATGAGATAAAGGGGTGTCAGACTGCAGCAAGAAACATCCAGAAAAACAAATTTTACATTCTCTGCATGTGTAATGTCTGTCCTATTAGCAGGGCCGGTTCTGGGCATAGGCAGACTAGGCAATTGCCTAGGGTGCCCTCTGCTGGAGGGGGCGCCAAATTCTCTTTTTTCTTTTTTTTTTTTTTTGAACAAACTGTTGGACACACCACTCACCTCGTGTAAAAAGCAAAATAAGTAATAATTAAATATCTATCTATCATCTCTACTGTTCATTTTACTATAAATAAATATTTTTTGCAATGTAATCCAGTTATTGAGTTACATTGTTTCTGTTCTGGGCAGTAGGGGGCGCCAAAATCATTTTTTGCCAAGGGCACGATGCAGCTCATACATCCTGCTTTTTAGAAATAAAATGAGCCAAACATGTTGTTTGCAGACAGAAATGTAAACATTTTCTTTATAAAAACTGATGTAGCAGCACAGACTTTCCAGATTTGGGGCCTGATTAGTCATGACCACTGATTGCTTGTCCAAATAATTAATATGGAATCCTTAATACCAAATGATTAGGAAAAAACTCTTAGTATTAAATCTCTTATCATGTGGTTCATTTGTATGTTGTTTTACAAAATGTACATCATACTCTGTTTTCTTCATGTTGTTGCATTCTGTGGGTTGAAATTTAGTTACATTTACATTTATCTAACAGGCAAAAGGTAGTTTCAAAAATAAAATGTGTGTACTTTGTATTTACAAAAGTTTGTTGATCTTTTTCAGTGTTTCTATTTTTATTCTTATTGCCCTGCTGGCATTTTGAGAAACTGATGTCTGATATGGTCAAACTGATTCATGTGATTCGTGTTATCAAAATGCTACAAGAGACAACAGATGCAGGACAGTGTCCAGTTTAAAGTACTGGGACATTTACAAAATTGTAATTGTAGCAAAATTGTTGAGGGACATGGAAGGAGACAAATGCATTTGCCAGAGTTGATAACAAGAGCAAAGAAGCTTTGTTAAATGGACCGGTGTTCTGCAGAAATATGCTACCTGTTGAGATGTGCTACACACATGTGCTGTTCCACAGTCTTGACAGTCAATAAACAGATTTATTGTTTATTTTTTGTTTCTATATTTTTCCATAAATACATTTTACCGTCCGTCCGTCCGTCTTCTTCCGCTTATCCGGGGTCGGGTCGCGGGGGCAGCTGTCTAAGCAGGGCAGCCCAGACTTCCCTCTCCCCGGCCACAACCGCCAGCTCATCCGGGGGGATCCCAAGGCGTTCCCAGGCCAGCCGGGAGACCTTAAGGTGTAATTTCGTACTGTGGCAGCATTTTTATTCAGGGCAGCATAAATCACCAGAACACCGCTTCCAGCTGAGACCCGAATTACGGAGGTTATTTAGTCTATTGTAAAACCATCGGAGGGTCGAGAGTGTCTAATGTGAAGCTGAACATGTTTTTTGGTGAGTATCCACTTAGACAAGTTTCAAAACTGTAGCTTAAAGTTTTAAAAGTTATTCAGTACTGCTTTAAAGTTAAACTTGATGCAATGGAATACTAATATATAACTAATGTCAATTAAATGAATCATTATGTCTCAAAAAACTATATCTTTGGTGTGCAGCAAACAAGTAGAATTATGAGATATCTGTACCAAGTGACTTCAACATCAGGAAAAAAGGAACATGAGAAACACCAGAAATGTATAAACACCAGAATGAATTACCTTCACTTCACAGTGGTTGTGTGAACATAACCGACACTGTGCATGGATTTGAACATTCAGAAGTTCTGGTATTTCTCAGTACACAGCTCATGCATGTAGCGTGACGTCCCCATGTGGCTGCACACAGCAGTGTGTCTGCATGTGTCCGTGTGTGAGTGCATGAACAGGTGTGCAGAAAAACGTGCAAGTGCTGTGAATCTCTTGACATGGTACCACAAACACTGTGTTGTGAAAAATGGCTGCACATTTTCCGGCTTGACAGTTATAAGGTCATAATGATGACAAACTCTTTGGTCCAGACAGGAGACAGACATTTGTCCTCCAGTGGAACGACTTCCTTAGAAGAAGCATTTACCTCAGCAGCCTCCTCACTCTAAACGTTTCTGCTCTCTTGGCCTTTTTAACAGAAAGATATGATGCAAACATGGTCGAAAAGAAAAGAAAAGAAAAGAAAAGAAAAGAAAAGAAAAGAAAAGAAAAGAAAAGAAAAGAAAAGAAAAGAAAAGAAAAGAAAAGAAATTAAAGGTGTGCTTAATGTTAGTTTCAGCCACAAAGGGTGAAAGCAGTGTATAGGCTACTCATTGATTTAGATTTAAATTTTGATTTCTAAATTATCCTTTTAGTGAAATATGGTCCTTACTTTATTGAATTATGTGGTCCAACGATGGACTGGCGATCTGTCCATGGTGTCCCATGGTGTCTCGCCCAAAGACCGCTGGAGATAGGCACCAGCTCCCTGTGACCCTGAACAGGAAGAAGCAGGTTCAGAAAATGGATGGATGGATTTAAATGTCCCAAAGATTCCAAAAGTTAAACTATCAGCTTTTCTTGTGGAACACAACAACATCACCGTTCTGATTTCCAGCAGTCATGGGGCGAGAGGCGGGGGACACCCTGGACAGGTTGCCAGTCCATCACAGTGATAAATACCAACTAGATTCAATTGGGTCCACCACAGGAGCATGACTTCAGGAACCCAGAAGAGCAGATGGATTCTATTTTACTCATTCTATTTACTCTGCTTTGCTCATAATGAAACATGTTTTCCAGTCAGATCAACCACAACAACAAAACCAAGCAGTTTAACCTCAGATAGAATGTCAGTCTACCAGTATTGCTGGGTTTCACATGACGTTGCGTTGACGTCACCAAATGCAGATGGGGGTCAGGAAGTAACAGCCGCTGCACAGAACCCTGCTGAACTCTGCTGATTCGGCTTAAAAATGGCCAAAATCTGTGCGGTCTACGGTTTTTGCAACCGCTCTAATCGGGAGAAAGACAAACGTTTTTTTCGTGTCTCGAAAGTCGTGTGCCACAAAGGTCTTAATTTTAAAAAACTTACCGAAAGAAGACGGCAGAAATGGATCACTTATCTCCAGCTAAAAACAAGAGGCGCAGAAACGGACAATGCTAGAGTTTGCAACGATCACTTTCTAAAATGTTGAATAAAAGGGTTTATTAAATGTTCTAGTGTTTTAGTGAACATTTACTTAGAAACACATCGACAAAAATGGCAGATAAACAAGTTTTCCTCTGGCGACAAACCACGTTTTTATGGGGGGTTCTGTGGATCTCTGTGAATGGTTGAACTACATTAAAGAAATATAGAGAGAAATTACTTAAAATCAAACAAATCTAATAGAAATTTGGATTTAAAAAGGCATAATAAGGTATTACATGTAGATACTAGCACATAAACACACTCGTTATTAGCATTAGCAATAGTATTATTATCACGAATTAAAAGTAGCACAACTCACGACTTACCCGTGCAAAAACAAGACGACAGCCATTTAAAGCTTCTCTGGATCCTAAATCGTTGACCCAAACTGATACAAAATAGTTGTAGGCTTCCAGGCTTTTGAAGGCTTTCATTTGATTTGCTGTGTAAAAAGAGGTGTGCAGGACGAGAGTTATGTCGATAGCTTCAATACAGGGTAAATCCTCCAGACTGTATTTAAAGTCCGATCTTTTTAAACTATACGGGTCATAACCTAAATGAAGATATATTTTTTCGCGATATCGCGTCTGTGCTAGTCCATTTAAAGCCTTACTATAGTCACTTTCCGATGTCACGCTGTGTTGTTGTGTCCAAGTGAAACACTTCCTGACCCCCATTTGAGTTTCGCGCGGCTTCCGAGTCACGTGAGTGAAACCCAGCAATTGCACTGTGTGCATCCCAATGCCACAAGCAGCCATGACATGGCAATCATATGTAGAAGGATGTTTTCAAATCACACCCACCTTCAGAGTAACCCCTCCTTTCCACCGGATCCGTCAGCAGCGCGAGTCGGCCGCTTCTCAGGAGCAACATGTCGTGGCCCTTATGGTGTGTTCACGCCGGCCACTTTGTCAACGTCAAGCAACTTTTATAACGCTTCAAGTTTGACGCTTGAAAGTTGAAGCTCATAACGCCTGCCAGTCAGAGCACGCAGGCGTTGAAGCTCGTAATGCTTGACCATTAAAAGGAGCACGTAGGCGGGGCTTCCTTTGTTATCGGATGTTCTGAGCTATGGCATATCATATAGCGAGAGTGGCTTGGCTTTATTTACTCCGTTTGTGGATACACCCCATTCTTCAGATGCGTTCTGAGTTTGAGGAGTTAAACCATGTGCTCCAGGAGCTACATATGGATGAGGTTTGCTTCCGTCTGTCCCGCGCCCTGTTTAAAGAATTCCTGCTTCATTCAGGTACGTCACTACAATGAGAGGCTCTGATTGGTTGACATGCCACTTCAAGAGCGTCAAAAGTTCAGCTAGCTGAACTTCTGCGTTGCTTGTGTTTCAAGCGTCAATGCCTGAAAAGCTTGAAAAGTTGACACTCATAACAAATAACACATGACACATAACGCTCACAAAGCGACGCAGGGACTCTGACGCTGGTCTGACGGACTCCACCATAAACTTTACATGTAAACTTGCCGCTTCTGACGTTGACGGTTGGGCTGGTGTTAACGCACCATCACGCGGCGGCCCTATTTTCTAGTTCGACATTTTGGAAAGGGGAAGACGTCTGCCTTGAAGATCGAGGTTGAAAAACAGTTGTCACAACCTTGTTTGATTGAGGAGTGGTGAAGCAGAGACAATTCCTGAACAATGGCACTCCACTACTGGGTTTTGTAGACCCCCGCTGTAAACTTTTCCAAAACTGAAATATGCTCAGAGGGAGCAGCCGTCTGGATCTTTAAATGTCCTTCATATTTACATAAAACGGACAGAACATAAAACACAAAACTTTTGGAGCCATGTTGTAGTTTTTTTCTGCTTGTTGTTGTGTATACTGACGAAGTCACGCGTAATTTGGCTAATCTCGCGTGACTTCATGCTCTTTCTGTGACAGCTGCTTCCCTGCTGCTACGCGCCTTATACGCACCCGGTGGAAAGGACCAAGCAGCAGAATACGCGAGCGAGACATGCTGTTTCAGTAACGCGCTGCTTACGCGTCCAGTGGAAAGGAGGGGTAAGAGTCACATGCAATGTGATCAGGAAAGAGGAAGATCCAGTATCAACATGAAGTTATCACTTACTTTTACATTTACGTACACAGATTCATTTACATATGGTAAAAACAGAAAAACAGTCATACATACATTAGTATTGTCTTTCATTTAAATGTCATAACACAGCCAACAGCTAACTGATGATATAGTGTCAACAGTTTGGGTGCAAACAGTGGTGATAAGTTCATCCTGAAGGCTTAATTTTGGGATATTGTCTCACATCTTTTTCTTTAGATATTACAGCTAGATGAGCAGGCCATCACTCCAACCTGTCCACGGGAGCATCTTACACTCCACTACAACTGTCAACATCTGATTGATGCCATAAATTAAGATGTGTTTTTCTGAACTAACGGGAAGCCCTCATGACACATTTACTGTGGAAGAACACATCAACTGTCAAAATCTAGTATAGACACCATTTTTTAAAAGGTCTAGTGAGAAGTTAATGGCGCTGTTCAACCCTTGTGAAAGACAATGGACATTTGTTTGATATTGTGAGTCATTTTGAATCAACATGTCCACCAAGTGGTTCTAAGTTATTACACGATGGCAACTGATTGTCAATGCAAAAAAAACTGGCACAGCAATGCAACATTTGTCATTATTGATGATTCAGTGCTGGAAACAATGTACGTTTGCTTTAACAGAGAGAACAAGCTTTATTTTCCAGCATTGTGGATAATACTAATTTGTTGTTTCTTGGAGTCCTTCCCAGAATGCAGGAGACAGAAGGCAGATAAAACTGTAAGGTCATTCGATGCAGTTTTGTGCCTCAGTAAACTCTTGCAGACATTAATGGTCATTAGCAGAAATGAGTCTCTGTTTTTTCTCAGAATTTTTGTGATAGGTTTTAAGAACTAAAAGTTCGGGGATAAATATTATAAAGACAAATATGACAAGAAATATCTTGTAAAATTGTATCTATTTAGCCCCAGAATAATTCTACAACATAAGACCGATTTGCTTAATTTAAAAAATATATTAAAGCAATACTGAATAACTTTTAAAACATTAAGCTACAGTTTTGAAACTTGTCTAAGTGGATACTCACCGAAAAACATGTTCAGCTTCATATTAGACATCACTCTTGACCCTCCGATAACTTTACAATAGACTAAATAACCTCCGTAATTCGGGTCTGAGCTGGAAGTGGTGTTCTGGTGATTTATGCTGCCCTGAAGAAAAATGCCGCCAGAGTACGAAATGACACCTTATTTCATAATGAAATGTCATTAGAAGTTTATACAGTATTCTTGTTTATAGTGAGTGTGTCCTGTTAATTGTTTAAGCGTATTTTTATTATCCTTCTCTGATATGTTCTATATAAAAGCCCTCTGGGTCCTTGGCGGCCATTGTTGGGTCCTTCTCCTCTGGGTGTGTCCAAACATTTGCCTGTTGCTCTGACAATGCAAAGAAAGTAAAAATAACATCATATTTAGTGTTCCTGTCCTGGGAAAATGTATTTAATAGGTAAAATGTATTTATGGAAAAATATAGTAACAAAAATAAATTATAAATCTGTTTATTGAAGTCAAGACTCTGGAACGGCACGTGTGTAGCACTTCTCAACAGGTAGCATATTTCTGCAGAACACCGGTTTGAGCAACGGCTGTCTGAGACTTGGCTACGGAAAAGCTATTCAGTACTGCTTTAATGAATAAACTAATTAAAGATGTTTAAGTTGTCAATCTCAAGAAGTTAGGGCTATTCAACAGAAACCTCAGAAAAACAGTTTTTTAATGGAAGGGCCTCTTTAAGGTGATCTAGTGTCCCAACTGCATTTCAGATATCTGTTTTCCAGGGGCGTGTCAAAAAACTCCTTCTTTGGAGGTCACAGATTTCAAAAGGTGTGGTACATGTAAATGGCCCATAACCTTACATATTATTTTGAATGATAAAAGTTAAATTTTTCTTCTAAAAAAACCTTTCCAAACTTTCATGTTGTTTATGTCAAACTCTGACCCGACCATCTGAATGTTTCAGCTGACACTGAGTCATATGACCAGGCAACATTTTTCCAATCTGTTGTTGTCCTTTGTTAGTGAGTCTATGTGATCTGAACCCAGCAGATCAGCAAATGTAAAGTTAACATAAAGTGTCTACTGCTAATGACACATTAGCTAACTTTAAAGGGGATGTGGGTTTGAGCTTTTTTATTTCAGTTAAAATGATAAAAGTTTTGTCTCTTTTGTCTGTTTTCAACTCTTGCTTGTTGTTGTTGCTCTCATCACGCTTTTTCTGCCTTCTGTCAAAAAGGATAACAAGATGTGTCAAGATCAATAGCTCAAATGAGCTTTATCGATCAAAGCAAAGGCTACCAAAAGCCCAGGGGTTTCTTGTCCATTTCTCTTAGGTTTCAGTCTTTTTTTTAGTTTTGATGACTTCTTACCTTCTTTTCAAATGTGAGAACATGTGGCTGTTTTAAGATAATATGGGATGACGACAAACAATTTTGTCTTCCAATGTGGAAGGAAAAACAAAACAATCTGAAAATTCAGGAACATGTAAATTAGCTGTAACAGCTGTGCTGTTTATTGCAAGTTGTACCTTTTTATATTGTAAACATGGATTCAAGATTATGATTGGGTTGGTATTCATGTCCACCTGGAAAAAAGGCCCTTATTTTTCTGAAGTAATTACCTTAAAGATGTAATTCCATTAAAAATGTTTTTCTGAGGTTTCTGTTGAATATTTTAGCTCCACAGGTGTTCTTACCTTCATAGTGGGTGTGAAAACAGGTCAACAACTTCTCTTTCAGTTTTTATCTCTCAAACTACGAAGGTGGTGATAAAACCCGAGTTCGAACAGCCTGTATTTGTTTCGTCACAACTCATTTGCTCGTCATTCATCAGCTCCCGCATTTGAAACCACGCCTAGCATGCTACTAGCTAAAAGCTGTTAGCATAAACATGTATCAACCAGAAGATACTCAGTGCACTGTTGCCATGCACAGCGGGTAAAGAAACGGGAAGCCGTGCACTAACGGCTAGTTTGGCTAGTTTGTTAGCCAATCTGAGTGCAGCAAATTTGCATAATGAATATTAATGAGTTGGAGCCGAAGGCAGCTGAATCTTCACGCAGATAGATTGAAAGGTCTGTTGATCAGTTTTTCCTAACGTTTTCAGATATAAAATGTTTCATATTACAGGATAAGACTTCAGAAATAACCACAAGCCGTCTTCATGACATCTGGATGCTCTGAGATGCTGCCTTGTGATTGGCTGATTCACTATTTGTTTTAACAACAACTGAACAGCTGTTTCTAATAAAGTGGGTGATGAAATCTGATGTTTCATGCACGTTGACAATGCGCAATGGATCCTCTGTGAGCACTCCACCATGGTGCTTCTACTCACCAGGCGGATGATCTACTCCATCCTCTCTCCCAGCTAAAAACACAACAGAAGACACCAAACTTTTCTACCAGACGATTAATTTTTCTGCTCCCCAATTCCATTTGAATCATTTTGTAGCTTTCAAATTGAGCTGCTAGAACTAACTCTCTCATCCCTTGTTTTACTTGCAGTAGTTAAAACAAATTTTATTACAGACTGTGCAAACTTTTGGTCCAATGCAACTGTGAAGTATAATCATTACCTTGTCTTGTGATTTTAACATCCATGTTTGTTGCAGCTGCGAGCCAATGGTCAATGATTTTATGAAACTTGATTCGTGGGTCCCTCCCCTCCCTCCGGGGTCTGTGTCCTGAAAGCAGCACTTGCAACTTTCAGTGGATCGGACCCGACTAATCTCGCGAGAACAAACCTGCTTTACGGCACTCACACTCACGTACATAAATACAAGCATGAAGCCCTTGCCGTTGTTAGCAACGCCACCCTTAGGAGCGCAAAGATGACAATAATACTCACCTGTCGAGACATTTTCTTGGTTTTGTTTTTCTTTCTTCTTGCAAAAGCGTTCTCTGCGCGTTGTTGTTGGGGGGGCGGCGGCGGGGTGGAGGGGGTGGGGGGTGAGGGGGTCTGCGGCGGTGGCGGGGGAACGTTACGACAGTGAGCTTTCACAGGGGACCAGTAGGGGGAGAGCGAGAGCAAAACTTACTTAGTTCTGCTTTAATATTGTTCCATCTGTTTCTGGCCCAATTCGTGACCAAGGGCACACTTTGAATCAGGAGTCTCTACTCCAGTCCTCGAGAGCTGTTATCCTGCATCTTTTAGAAATGTACCATCTCCAACACACCTGATTGAAATATTCTAATCACCTCCTCATCATGTCAACAAGTTCAGCAGAGGCTTGTTAATGATCTGCTCACCTAAACCAGGTGTGTTAAAGAAGAGGAACATCTAAAACCTGCAGGACAGGATAGCCCATAGAAATGGGCTTGGACCCTGTTCTCATGCAACACCCCTCAGAAAATGTCCAGGGGGGACCCGCCCATAAGTCTTACCCAAGTCCACAAAACACATGTGGACCAAAGAGGTAAACTCCCACGACACCCTCAGCAATTATGCAAAGATAAAGATCTGAGTGAGTTTCATCCATCTTCTGCGACAGACAAGCCCCAAAAGCGTCTTTCCTAAGCTTGACAGTGTTCATCACCATGAGTCCCCACTAATGGGTTACCAGATGCTGCCACAAAAGACACCAATGACCATCAATGACAAGCTGCAACTCCTGAGAACCACATCCACAATCGAGGCTCTGTACATAGACCACTCTGATTCCATGTCCCCAAACTCCCCTGGAATGCTGATTTGAGTTAAAAGTTTCCCAAACAGAAGCCTCTAACAAACCTACCCATCTGCAAATTAAATGACCATAGGTCAATTGTGACAGCTCCAAAAAACGACCTGTGAAAGCATTTTTGATTGTGGCAAATGACCCGTGTTTGCATTTTCTGGGGTCCAGCAGAGACTAGCTACCAAACAACACATGCACGTACTTTACCAGAGGAGCTGCCAAATACGGATTTGCAAGGTTTCTCTCTATTCAGCCAAAGAAAAAACAAATTGTTCAGCAATATGTCTTATTATAATATAACCATTTGCTTTAAAATGTAATGATATGCATGTTAGTCACGTTAGTAAGCGGAAGCGTTAAGGTAAGGGTTAGGGTCAAGGGTCGAATACGGAATATAGGGTTGTTTTTACAGATCGCAAAATCGACCAATTTGGTCGAATTTCACTGGAGGTCGGTCTCGCAAAAGGGTCCCAATTTACCCTCACACATACAATATTTTTGGTTTACCAGGTCTGTTATGCATCCTCCCATGCTTCCTGTTTCTAATTACTGACAGTCTTTCTCCTTATCAGAGAGCTGTCACATTTTCTAAAATGGAATGTATGTCCTCTCTTGTCTACAATAACCTCCAGAAGTCTCAGATTCTGTTAAATATTTTAATTCCTTTACTAACCATCCCCTACACTCGATTGCTTTTTAGCTTACTTTCATACAGAAAATTTATACAAAATAATTTTACCTTTCTCATATACTTTTATATGATAACATTTTGTATTTAGAGCTTGCATTGCTGACTATAATTTCACGTCATTGCTAATATCAAATGATATTATTGAAGAATGATAAAAAGAGATAATCAGCTAGAACAGATAACAAGGTTGGCAGTTGGATAGAATTAATCTACGGTTCGGTAGTGAGATGGAAACTAAAACCTGTAAGAACGTCAATGAAACCTCAGCTCGTTATTCATGACTGTAATTTTATCTCTCTTTACATTTAATGAAAAAATAGACCTGAATTTCTGCATAATATTAGTTCCTAGAATATTATACCATCGCTGCAGGTGTTCAGAGAAAAGGTAAACACACATCATAACACTTATGGAAGGAAGACATGCACACAAAGAATGCAATAGTGTCAAATGAGGGATAAGCACACACGTCAACATCACAGTCCATCAGAGTAATGTGTTGCTGGTGCGGATATGTCTTATCAGTATAGTCGGGATGACATATTCTCTTGACAAAGCGGAGATGCAGATAAACAAATCCCAGACTTGAATAAACACTGAAAGGCTCCTGAGCATCCAGACAGGAAATGGGCTTTAAAAGCATCTGTATGCTTGTTCTTTTGTGTGTGAGTGTGAGCGTGTACATACACGGCTATATGCCTAATAATTTGTGTTTGCATAAGTATTTGTAACATCTATCAACTTTCTTCAAGGTGTGATTTAGGGATAAAAGAAAAACATAACAATTAAATATGAAAGTGTGTTTTGCAGGTGTGTGTATGCAGAGTGATGTGCAGTGACAGCGACAGTGAGGTTTATCAGTGCTGTTTAAATGTTTCCTGCCACTCTTCCTTCCATTTCTGAGCCCTTTACAACACTGCCGTTGATGCAATCTACGGCTGTTATTCCATAAGAAAACTATTGTCTCTTTCAACATTTTAGAACAGGGTAATATTTGACTGAACATAAACAAAGGCTGTGTTTCTTGAGATAATGTTGCCTGGACAGATGAATCAAAGATAATGTTAAAGTTAATTTTTTTTAGCCATGTGGTGAATTCAAACTTCCATTTATGGATTTATACATTTAAATCAAGATGGTTTCATGATGGAGCCCAAAAAATTGTGCCTGACAACTTTTTAAAAAAAATATGTTTCAAATTTTCATAAAACAGGATAAAAACACTATAATAAGCATATAAACATGAAAACACTGCTTCTTATCTTCTTTTTTGAACTAAACTAAACTAATTCATATGTAAAACTCTTTCTTCTTTTCTTTCATGGGGCTTTTCAGAAGGAGTAAATGACATTTTAGTGGACACTTAGGAAACATCATCAGGGCAATTAAAACAGGCTATTTATAGTGAATTTTGATGAGTAAATATGCTCAGGGAGAGTCGACCTTTGAGGCAATACTGACATTTACTTACTACTCACTCATTCCAGTTTTAGTTAAAGTCCCTATTAAACATCTAACAGACCATTAATTGCTTTGGCATAGTTACGTATCTTCCTTGAAAGAGGAGCTATGGAAACTGCTCCCCACTCCTGGATGCTTTCACCGGTCAGCTCGGTTGATCCATTTCCACCTGTGTATGTTTGAAATATTAGTTTAACCATTTGTATATAATTCATCTTAATACTTGTATGTTTGAAAATACCTGCTAAACAACATTTAGATGTTTTAGGCTGGTTACTAAATTGTAGAGGTGATAAAACAAGATGTGCAATAGAGGTGAAGTGGTTTCATTTTGTACTTTTGTCTTTTTTATTAATTTTTCCTGATTTCAGATATCGTTCCCTGTCCAACCTTTTTTCAAAATCCTGAATAAAATCATAAATTATCCTAAATGTGATAAACGGCAGTGGTGAAAGAGGTAGAACAGCTCGTCTGGTAACTGGAGGGTCGCCAGTTTGAAACCCTGCTCTATATGGAAAAAAATGCTTTGCTGTTGTGTCCTTGGGAAAGATACTTCACCAGCGTTACCTGCGTGGTGGTCAGACAGCCCAGTGATGCCTCTCCTCTGTCAGCCTGTCCCAAGGCTGCTATGGCTATGGAGTTTATCTATATGGAGTTTATCCTCACCAAACGTGTGCATGAACAGGTGAATGACATGCATTTTCTTGTGAAGCACTTTGGGAATCAGCTGACTTAAAGCAGCAATCCAGAGTTTTTTCTTAGAGGATGCCACTGAGGCGAAAAAAAAATGGGTTGCACCTATCCTCTCTGTTCCCACGATACCATAGCAAACGCGCCACCTTTGTTACGATGGCCACTTCATGGCTAAGTTAACATTTATACAGTTTATATATTTATTTTAATTGTTTCAGTGATTAGACAATTAAACAAGTCGTAAACACCGGCTGGCTGAAGTTCATCAGGATACGTTGGTGCGCTTGGTTGATTGACAGGTATACGTCTGGAGATGTAGAACGCTATTGGCTAAAGCTGGGCGGCGCTCAGTTAAAATTAAACACATCTCTCATTTTCTAGTACATTTAGCTGTAATTAGTTATTTGATGCTTAAAAAAACACCATGATTATATGCAGGGGATGAGGAGGAGCATTGAGCCCCTTGTCTCTCATCAACAGACTCTTGTTCCAAAATAATATTTTGGCTTCACTTTTTAAGAGCAGAAGCAGGCGGAAACGTGTAATCTGTTTATTATAGGTGCCAGAGATCTTGAGATAGCGTAGAAATGGATGACTCACATCCAAAGTGTGAAAAAAAATTTTTTGGAGCACTTGCCAAATTTGTCAGATGAAATGTCAATTATGTGAGACATAAAATCTGAGGGAGTTGCTATTTGATGGAGCTTCCTAATTGTTTTGTACACTAGAGCCACTTTGTTTTTCCTCCGTTACCAGCTGCCACTATAAGATAAACTAAAAACCCAGGATGTATTCCTCAGTTTTTGACTTGGATAATCACTGTGGGAAGATGGTGTTGACGCTTTAGAGCTGACAACGGTGAACTCCTCACTGTTTGTTTGAAATACAAAGAAGCTAAAAACTTTTAAAAACCTGTATCTGACTGTCAGTATCAGTATCAGGAATTGGGTCCTCGGGGCCGTAGCAGGCATGAAATTGTCTAATTCACAAAATGAAAATCTAATGAAAATGACAAAAAATGACCTCATGACTTTTCTAGTCATTTTTAAAACATTTAACCTTCACTTTATATAAATGTTCGAATGTAGCTATTCAAACAACAATAACTTTTATAGAGAACATTTGGTCCTTGACCTCCAGAATCAACAATATATGATGGATCATATGTCACGGGATCATGGGAATTAGAAAACAAAAAAAATTGCACACTTTTTTTTAAACTTTCTTACTGTAAATTTACAGCTCATATAGATTTAATGTTGTGTAATGGCTGAAAATGATCCAGATGCAGAACACAGGAGGCAGATGAACATGAAGATCAGGACCAGGCAAAACTAAACGTGAAGCAGGGTAAGGTGGGTCTGCAGGTCCCCAGGTTTATCCACACAGGTGTGACAATTCGGAGGGACAGTTCTGTGGTCAAAACTTCAATGACAGGAACTTTGGCTTGGTTAGCAGGACCAATGGTAGTGATAGGAGCAATAGGAGTATGGAATTAAATTTCAGTCAAAAAGCCTGAGCGAGATTTTCTGCAGCGCGCACGCGTATTTAACCGTGCGCGTGCGTGCAATCCACAGCACGTGCGTGAATTCACCCCACACACCCTCGTATGATTCATTACACGAGTATTCATGAACTGCGCGTGTGGATCGCCATACAGGCGCCTGTACATGAAGCTCTCGTACGAGCGTGAAGGCAAACCAGGAGAGGCTGCGCGCGCGAAAGGAAAGTTTACCCCCGCAAGTAAAAGTAATTATGACTGTTTGGAGGAGGAGACTAAGGCCCGGTGTGATCCTCATGTGATTGGTCATTTTATATCAGTCACCGCCCACCGAAAGAACCAGCGGCAGCTTCCTGCTAGTGGTGGAGGAAGAACCAGCCATAGAATCAGCTGCCGTCGCACCTTTTTTTTTTTATCGAAATTTCTGTACAATACAAAGCAACAACAAAACATTATTGTAAAATCTGGAGCTCAAACTTCCCTTTGCAACTGCCTTAGTCTCCTCCTCCAAACAGTCATAATTACTTTCCCTTCGCGCGCGCAGCCTCTCCTGGTTTGCCTTCACGCTCGTATGGGAGCTTCATGTACAGGCGCCTGTATGGAGAGCCACAAAAAAAAAAAAAAAAAAAAAAAACTACTACAACGTTGAATTTCCCTTCTGGGATAAATAAAGTATTTTTCATTTTCATTTTCATTTCATTTCATTTCATTTCATTTCATTTCATTTCATTTCATTTCATTTCACACACGTAGTTCATGAATACTCGTGTAATGAATCATACGCGGGCGTGTGGGGTGAATTCACGCGCTTGCTGTGGATTGCACGCGCAAGTACATGCGTAGGGACACGCGCGCACTGTTAAATACGCGTGCGCGCTGCAGAAAATCACGCTTAGGGTTTTTGACTGAAATTTAATTCCATACAGGAGCCATGGCGGAGGTTTACACCCATACTACACCCCGAGATCTGAAATACAAATTTGTGCTCCTCCACATCGAGAGGAGCCAGTTGAGGTGGCTTGGCTCCTGGACGCCTCCCTGGGGAGGTGTTCCGGGCACGTGACACTGGGAGGAGGCCTACGGGAAGACCTAGGACGTGCTAGTAGGATTATGTCTCTCAGCTGGCCTGGGAACGCCTTGGGGTCCCCCCAGCTGAGCTGGAGGGGGTGTGCACGAATAGGGAGGTCTGGGCATCTCTGCTCGGAATGCTGCCTCCACGACCCGGCCCCGGATGAAGCGGAAGAGGATGGATGGATGGATGGATGGATGGATGGATGGATGGATGGATGGATGGATGGATGGATGGATGGATGGATGGATGGGTGGATGGATGGATGGATGGATGGATGGATGTGTACATAAACCTAAAATAGTAAAAGGTTTGAATTTAGGTTGTAAAGTTATAAAAAGATGTTCTAATGTTGAAACATACATGTCTACAGGTGGGGGTGTAAAACATGCGCCTAAGCTTATTTGGTCCGTTTCATAATGTGCAGTGTGAATCCAAACTGCACTAACTAAAAACAGCAGCAATGTTGCAGTTTTGGTCCCCAATTGAACCGAGTCTACTGGGCTATCAGGTGTGAATACAGCCTTAGACAAACCAAATTACCTTCATTATCTCATCTCAAAATGGTTTATTTTAGATCAAACCATTCACACAAATAAATCAGAAAACACACAAAAATAACCACCAAGTTTTATGCTTATCTGTATCAATGAGATTAAATACACCATCTTTCACTTCAACAATAGAAATACATAATAAGTCCTTAATGAAGATGAATAATTGGTTTCCAACTTGTAGCAGTCTCCCCACATGTGGTTTCTCCCACTGACAAACCTGCAATGATATAAGAATCACATTTTAAATACCAATAAATCCAATAAATTACAAAGAAACAACAAAGTCAAATAAACGAGTAAATTATTATCTAATAAACAAATCCAAACTTAACAATACTGTCTGTGTGTTGATTTAAACCGAACCATTAATTTACATAAATTATGATCAAATGTAAAACATTTAAAAAGATCAGAATAGTTAATTTTTGCAGAGCATGGAATAAAATATAATAAGGTCAAATCAAATATAAACCAGTGTGGTTAACCTAAATTAACAAATAGGTAAAAACTGGTGACAGTTGGTGTTCTCACCCACTTTGTCACACTGTGTGTTTGTGTTAATGTCAAACACATCATCTATCTACAGTTTTACTGAGTCCACACACAGCAACAGCAAAGAATTTCTGATTTCAGACCCATTCAAACAGGGTCTAAGAGCGTTTAGGAGAACATTACACTGTAGAAAAGTGTTTGTTTTCTCAAATATGAAGCCAAACATGCTAGAACAAGCTGGAACAACAGAAAAACTTAACGTGATGTTGGAAGCAGTTATGCAACACAAAGAACTGACAATAAAGGAGTAAAGTGGAACAAATCAAACAGGAAGCACCAAAAAACAAAAACATTAACATTACCCCTCCTTTACACTGAACACGCAACAGAGACGTGCAACATTAGTCACACATACTACGCGACTGATAGCCTCCATTAAAGTCGATAAGATCGTTTCCACCAAGCGTGAAGCAGCGCGCATGACTCGCATCTCAGAAGCGTAGTGTCGCGAGCATTACGTGGCAATTCTATTTTTTTACACTGTATGCTTCTAAAACACGTCAAGAGAGGAAATCAGGCATTCGTACCCGGAAGTTTCAAAATAAAAGGAAACATGCAGCTTTTTGTTTGCGAGACTTACAGTATTTGTGACAGGTTTAAAGTTCGTAGGTGGTGTGAAAATAAGCCACATACCTTCTGGAAACATGTTGTCATCTTTCTTCCTGCTTTTTGTTGTGCACACTGATGAAATCACTTCTCCATGGGACCAACTGGATTTACGAGTGATACACGTGTGAAGCGCCCGAGGTGGGAAGGGCCGCTCGGCTGATTGCGCGATCAAAACGCTACATGCTGCTGACGTGTTCAGTGGAAAGGAGGAGAAAGAGAAACCAAACCGAACACACCTGTATTTCAGTCAACCAGTCACATAACTGAGTTGCGCTGTATTTTAATGACGAGATTGTCACTGATTGTTTCTGGATGTCTGATGAAGGTCAGCGTTTGGGAGCCATTTTCCATGAAGGTAGTGTTGTAGGATTAGTATTTGGTGAGGCCCCCAAAAATGAATCCAGACAGTGACAATATCAGAGCTGTGCAGCGATACAGAGCTACTCTGGAGCAAAACTAAGATCACCTGAATGCTGCAGGACCTAAACTAAAGTCCAGCACTAACATTAAAGTGTCTCTGATGTGCAAT
Source organism: Pachypanchax playfairii (assembly GCA_006937955.1). Taxonomy (NCBI): domain Eukaryota; kingdom Metazoa; phylum Chordata; class Actinopteri; order Cyprinodontiformes; family Aplocheilidae; genus Pachypanchax; species Pachypanchax playfairii. The sequence continues at coordinate 1,884,864 of SSNP01000029.1, forward strand.
TTTTATGTTATTATTTTACAACTTCATATCAATTCGTGCCCTGTGGACACTTTTTCCGATGCTCAGATATTCAGTAATAAAGTTTGCACACACACGCACACCTATAGGGTCAGCTTGGAGACATCAAGTGACCTAATATGTGTATTTTGGTCATGCAGTGGAAGAACATGCAACTCCATGCATAAAGGTCCCAGCTGAGAAACAAACCAGAACTTTCCTGCTGAAAGGCAGTCGTGTTTATTGTAGGAAAATAGTTGTTTTAACATTAAATTGAACATTTTCTGTTAAACTATATAAGTGAGACAAGATATTTCATACAATTAAAGATTATTTCTGCTGTTTCATAAAAATGAGCATCATTATAAAACATTGTTTCACTGGTAACTTTAAAATTTTGACTCGTTTTTGTGACACAGATCATAGCTTCAGGACAAAGTCTTTTTCTGATTTCTATTTTATTCTGTTGATTATTAATCAATTTATTCTAACCTTACAAATTTCTCTCTCTTCTCATCTGTCCGTCAGCAATAAAAATGAGACCTAGTTATAGCTTGTAAAACTTGGCTCTTGGAAATAAATCCACACTGAGACCTGCACACACACTATCGTCTGTAATTGCCCTTTTAGCAGGACATTATCACAGGTGGTATTGGAGGAAGGAACTACGGTGCTCTGGCTTTTTACTCCATAAAAGGACACACTTTTACACCCTCAATAAGCTTTTTGCTCCTGTGTTTGCTCAGAAAATAGCCAAAGGTGGAGAACTGAGACATTTTTATACTGCTTCCTCTGTGTAAGAGGAAAAGTCAACAAGAGAAAAAACATCAGAGGCGAGTTAGATGAGGAGTCCCCTTCCGTTCCTTCTCTTTACTCTAGTGTACAAGACTGGGGTCTCAGATCTGATGATACAATTACAAAAATGATCATGGACCTTTGGTCCAAAGTGGTCTGGCAACAGATACACGTATGGACCACCCTGTGCTTGAACTTGGTGTTTGTTATAGATAACTCATGCCCAGATATTTTGTTATTCCCAATCACACCCCTAAAGTTACCCCATCATCGTTAACACAGCCACTGAAAAGCACAGAAAAACAACAGAATCCCCAGCTTCAACAAACTGTCCAAAACCTCTTAATAGGCTGAGTAATCTTAGTACCTTGCAGTTGGAGGGTACTGATAAACGGTCAGTTGTTGAGTGGTCCACGCTGCTCTAATAGTTCCAGCTAGTTCAGGAAGTTGCTTGCCAGCAATAAGAATGCACACAAGGACATGGACTGCAAATAAAGCATCAATATACACTACTCTCAAAAAGTTAGGGATATTTGGCTTTCAGGTGAAATTTATGGAAAAAGTAGACATTTCACACTACAGTGATATTACATCATTAAAGAAGGGCATTTCCATCCTTCTTCTTTCATCTATCTGTTGTCAGGTTGCAGGGGCAACAGGTACAGGAGGAAAATCCAGACATCCCCATCATCACCCGTGCCTGGAAACTCTCCATAGGCAGATGACTAGGACGCATCTTAATCAGATGCCTGAACACCTCAGCTGACTCCTTTCGATGAGGAGGAGCAGCAGCTCTACTTTACGCTCCTCCTGGGTGAAGGAGCTCCTCACCTGATCTCTGAGACTGAGCCCAACCACCCTGTGGAGGAAGGTCATTTTAGCTGTCTGTATCCACAATCTTGTTCTTTTAGTAAGGATCCAGATCTCATACCAGGTGAGAGTTGGAACGTAGAAAGACCAGTAAATATTCTTCATTAAGACAGACCAAAGCAACACCCTAATTACTGAGGAGAAAACGCCATTCCATCGTTCCATCCTGCAATGAATCATGAACAAGATGCCCAGATACATAAAGTCCTCCATTACAGACTCACCACCAACCTGAAGAGAGTGTTCCAGCTTTATCTGGTTGAGTAGTTCATTTTAACATACTGGATTAAGTAAACAGAACAATTTTTAAGAAGAAATATCATCATGATCTTTATACTTAGTGGTTCTTCTTCAAACAAGGTACCGCAGAAAATCAAGCAGGTATTTACTTCTCAGTCTTCATAGACCCTCATAACATGACAAATCACTGCTGCCATGGAATAAAAGCTTAGATCTAGATCCAGGTCCATTACCTCTACTTCTCATTCAGTTTGTGTTAATGGTGACTCACACTGGGAAGATGAGTGATATAATGCCAACCTCTCTTTTGTCAAGTGATAAAATAATATTCGTTGTAGACAATTCATTTATTATTTTTCAGGTATCCACTTACTTCACTCTGTGCATAGCATAGACATTAAATGGTAGGATCTTTTAACTCAATTTGGCTTAATAAGTCTCAGTTTATTTGAAAAAATGGCATTGAAGCTGAATATTTAAATTTGAAAAGTTATATTTCAACATTTAGATAAAAAAAAAATACTTGTTTAACTGTTTTCTTTAAATATTTTAATGGTTTTCAACGACAGACGTGTATATCTATCTATCTATCTATCTATCTATCTATCTATCTATCTATCTATCTATCTATCTATCTATCTATCTATCTATCTATCTATAACTGAAAGCGCAGGCAAATTTCCCAAATAACTGAGATCTTTGAATAAAAAAACTAAAAACAAAAGCACAGATTAACTAGGAAACAGGAGAATACACTCAAACAGAAACTCAAAGCAAACCAAGGGAAAAAAAAAAGTTAAAATACCCCTGAAAACACACAATGACAATTCACTTCCAAAACCAGGTCACACCTGAGAAAGCCTCGATTCCACAAGGCCTCCGGAAGTAATATGTGGTTATCACTACATATTTGGACACAATTGTTGGTAGCCTGTTGTAGAAAAATTCTAGATTGATAATGAAAAACTTGAAACTGACAAAAGAAAAACAGAGTGGCTATTGGTATGGCAGCCGCCGTGCACCTACAACTAGAATTATTGGTACGGGAGCAGCCGTGTGGAACTGACTGTGCTTGCGTCAATTACCGTATATATGTATGCTCACATATAGTATGTAAATTCCACTATTTAAATCATATTAAAAGTTTAAAAATATTGATTCATATGGAACAGATTTTAAATGCAGGAACTAGGGCTGCGCCATGTCATACCTTTCACGGTAATAGCGGTACAATGTTTTGAAAGGATAAGAAAATGAAATATTGTAATATAATATGGGGGAAATTCTGAGCAAAGAAGAGCAGAGTTTCATGATTAAAACAGGGTTCCATCAGAAACGGGCCTTTATGGCAGCGATGGTACACTGAATACCAGGGTGACATGCCAGCTTTGATGCATGACCCCACGTGATCACCTCGGACCTGAGGTGCTGGGGAACATAAAGGCGGTCTGCAGGGGTTTCGGCCAGCCCTGGGTGGGTGCGGTGGGCAGCTCTGACCTTGGACTTGATCTCCCACTCCAGGGCTCCGACCACGCAGTGCACCAGCACCACCGTCTCTGGGTCCACTGACAAGTCTGGTGAAGAAAATTGTCGGGAGAGGGCATCAGGCTTAACATTTCTAGAACCGGGGCGATATGTAATGGTGAAGTTAAATCGATCAAAGAACAGAGACCAACGAGTCTGTCGAGAGTTCAACCTTTTGGCGTTGCGTAAATACTCCAGATTTTTGTGATCCGTCCAGATGATAAATGGCTGCGCTGCTCCCTCTAGCCAGTGATGCCATTCTTCCAATGCCAACTTAATGGCCAACAGTTCATGGTTCCCAAATTCGTAATTTTTCTCAGCAGGACTTAGTTTTTTTTAGAAAAAAAATGCACAAGGTTTCAATTTACCACTTGGCTCTTCACGCGACAGTACCGCTCCCACTCCTGTGTCTGAGGCGTCCACCTCCAGAACAAACTGCTGCTCAGGAGCTGGCTGAGTCAGCACCAGGGTGGAGGTAAAAAGGTGTTTCAGGCGGCAGAAGGCCTCCTCTGCCTCTGGGGACCACTGAAAAGAGCGAGTGGTAGATGTTAGTTTTGTGAGAGGAGCAGCAACAGCACTGTAATTCCTAATAAAAACGTCTGTAAAAATTAGCAAAACCCAGTAAGCGTTGTAAGTCTTTGCGAGTGTTGGGCGTGGGCCATTCAGCCACCGCCTGTACCTTCCCAGGAGCCGTCTTCACCTGCCCACTCTTGAATATGTATCCCAGGAAGGAGATGGTATCCACATGGAACTCACACTTCTCCGCTTTAACAGATTATTTTCCAAAAGTCGTGTGAGAACTTACCTCACGTGTTGCTGGTGCTGTTCAACAGTGTTAGAATAGATCAGGATGTAATCCAGACAGATAAAAAAATATTCAAAAAGTCTCTCAATACATCACTCACAAGATTCTGGAACACAGCCGGTGCATTAGTCAAGCCAAAAGGCATTACTAAATATTAAAAATGTCCAAGCGGGGTTCTAAAAGCTGTCTCCCACTCATCTCCATCCTTAATCCATACGAGATGGTAAGAGTTACATAGATCTAGTTTGGAGAATATATGAGCCCCGTGAAGTGACTCAAAAGCAGAGGAGATCAGTGAAAGAGGATATTTATTTCTGACCGTAATCTGGTTCAATCCGTGATAATCAATACAAGGACGGAGCGACTTATCCTCCATTTTGACAAAGAAAAATTCCGCTCCTACGGGTGAAGAAGATGGTCGGATGATACCAGCATGTAATGAATCCTGGATATAAGTCTCCATGGCCTCTCGTTCACTGCGAGACAGATTGTAAAGGCGGCTAGTGGGGAAAGGAGAACCAGGAAACAGGTCAATTGCACAATCATACGGACAACGAGGAGGTAAAGAGAGTACCTCCTCTTTGCTAAACACTTGAACTAGATCATGATATGCAGAAGGGACGTTACCCGTCCCCATCCTGGGAGGCGCTGGAGGTGATGCTGACTGTAAGCAACTGGAAAGGCAGAAAGAGCTCCATCCCTTGATCTGTTTCCAGTTGATCTGAGGATTATCGAGACCTAACAAGGGAAAACCTAACACAAGTGGAGTATCGGGAGAAACAAAAACCAGAAACTGCACGTATTCATGGTGATTTACCAGAGACTAGAATCTGTACGGTGAGTAATGCAAGCCATCTGCTGGCCATTCAAGGAGGTAACGGTTACCGGGTTCAGAAGACGACCCACTGGGATTTTTAGTCGTTTGACTAAATCCTCCTGAATGAGGTTCTGTTCCGAGCCAGAATCCACCAGCGCCTGTAAAGAGAATTGATCATGGTTTAAACGTAATGTCACGGGTACCTTAGGTCGAGAGGTCCGAGATGAAGGAGCTGCTGGGCCCGAAGAAAGGAAACTTATAGGAGCTTGACTAAAAACTGAATCACACTGGAGGAGGAAACCCCCACATCTCCCGGGATCTCCTTCGAAAGCCCGTGGAGCGTGGTGAATGACCTCCCTTACTGGACTAGGAGTTGAAGCCACTATAGGAGAGTCAGGGGGTGGAGAAGCACTCTGGTCTCGCGCCACAGGGAATCATGCGTTCAGTTCATCCAGGGAGGAGAGCACTCTTTCCAGAGCTCTACTATTAGCTTGTTGAACTTCGACAAGCTGTTGAATCGTGGAGTCGTGATAGCCCAGCAGGATCCCCTGCTGGGAGACAGCCTGGCGCAGTGCAGCTGGGTCAGCTGAGTCTTGTTTCTGGCCAGACTGTTCTGTCATGGTGTACAAGGCCAGACTCAGTTGCTGAAAAACCCAGACAATACTGCGTATGAAAAAAGGGTTTATTTACAGGGAATGGGGGGAAACAGACAACGAATACAGTGCTTCTGGGACGTAATCTGTTACAGAGGGAAGAGGCAGGTTAGGATTAGGGGCTTACGTGAAACGGGGTCCAGAGGAGCACAGGAGGGTAGAGGAGTCGGAGCGAGCAAAACCAAAGAGCGTAATGAGGAATAGACCAGGTGGTAGGCAGGTGAGTTCCGTGAGCAGGCAGGGCTTGAGTGAACAGCAGTTGGTGGTGTGGATGACAAGAGGGGTCCATCAGGCACAGTTATCGGTGAGGTAATCCAAAGTGCAACGAAACGTGTAATCCAAAAAAAACAACAACCTTCAGGATGGAAGGAGCAAAAAAACACACATCAGACATAACACTAAACTACACTTTCAGTCACCCAGGTAGAAACAACCATCTGGCGTTGAGTTGGGGTGAAGCCCTTGCTTTTAAACAGTCCAGATAATGAGAGATGATCCACAGCTGTGCCTGCTGGCAGTCCAGAGTAATCAGCAAGATTACTACCACCTGGTCACCTGAGAAGCAACAGTAGGAATAAAACACCAGAGGAGAGAGAGCTGGGAGAACAAGAAAGTGAGAAGATCAAAATAAACAAAACCAAAAACCAGAGACCCACTCATGACTCCTGACAGCAGATAGGGGTCGCAAAAGGAATATAGTGTTTTCTCCGGATCACAAAATCAACCTACACAGTCGTTTTTGACGTGAGGTCGGGCTCTCAGAACATGACACACAACGACCTTCTCTCTGACCCCCTCTGGTTTGTGCTTTCTCTGGCCCATGCTCAATGAGGCGCACACAATTATCTCTTCTACAGGCACCATCATTTTGGTCAAGGCCAGTTTCATTAGTTTTTTTTTTAATTATTATTATTATGTTTAGCAACAATCTAAATGCTTTGCCTGATTTTCATTAGTTCCATTTTAGTAACTGTCAAATAAATACGCATTTTATCAATTTCAAGTTATTTCAGTGACCAACGGGGCTTTTCTTTGACTGAAATATACCAACATTTTTGTCACTGTCTGTAGATGTAATAGTTATTTTGGAACTTCATCTTGGAGCACATCTTCCAAAACCTTGAGTATCCCCCTCAGAAAACCTCCTCTAAAAATGGGGATGAAATAAACACATTTATGCTGAAAAACTATGATAAATGATGAATAAAAAAATGATGAGTATCATTGTATGTATCACCAAGCCAGAGTGGGTTTGAAAAACTTGACATTTTCACTTCTGTAAAATCAATAAATGGAAATTAGAGAGTAAATAGCAGCCTTGTATACCTTAGTGACAGTAATGGTATTGAACCTGTTTTTTTTAAATCCTGCTCGTAACTCTACGTCACCTAAAATGCTAAAGCCAATTTCATCATGAGACTGGAAATATTTCACATTGCATGTGCCAAGTTGGGCAACATTTTAAAGACCCACTCCGATCATCTTTTGAGCTATTTTAAAGCATATCAGTGGTCTTTAAATTATGATTACGGCGCTTTTACCCTAAATCACAAAACCTGTGCTGTTTTCTAGGATATAGTTTTTGCATAACATCGGTAGCTCATTAGTAATTCCGCTCTGCGCTGTGGGCAGAACCGTTGACACAGAGAATACCTCCACCCCTCTCAGTTGCAGAGAGCTGTATGTTTATGCTAGTGCTACTGCTAGCTCACAGCTAGGAAAGCAGTAGCTTGTGGTGCGCCCAGTGGATTTTCTACATCACAAATCTACTCTTTTTTGATGCATTTTTGCATCTGCAACTGATTCATAGTGAGTTGAATGCAGAAATACTCAGAAATGCATTTTGAGTTTAATTTTCTTAAGATATAACATCAGAAAAAGGCCACATGTTAACAACACGAAAAACACGGTTTTCATCGGAGTTGGTTTTTAAAATATAATTTATTTTTCTAAACTTTGAAAGTTCCTTCCAAAAACAGAAATTATGGTATAAAAATAATCACACCACCTGCCTCAAATTAACCAGTAATATGAAACATTTTATATCTAAAAAATGTCAGGAAACACTTATTAACAGACCTTTCAATCTGTCTGCGTTAAAATTCAGGTGGTTCCGACTCCTTCCGTCAAGCTGCTTCGTCAGCAGCTCCTTCATATTCGCTGTTCGAATTTGCTGGACTCTGATTGGCTAACAAACTAGCCTATGAGAGCAAAGAATACTGTTTCCTTCCCCGCTGTGCATGGCAACGTCAGACATTGTGTCTTTCTGTTTGCTACGTTATGCTACAGCTTTTAGCCAGCAGCATGCTAGACGTGGTTTCAACTGCGGGAGCTGCCGAAAACTTACGAACAAAGGAGTTGTGGTAAAACAGATACAGGCCGTTCGGACTTGGGAGAACTCGGGTTTTATCGCCACCTGCGTAGTTTGAGAGATAAAAACTGAAAGAGAAGTTGTTGACCTGTTTTCAAACCCACTATGAAGGTAAGAACACCTGTGGAGCTAAAATATTCAACAGAAACCTCAGAAAAACAGTTTTTAATGGAAGGACCTCTTTAAATAAATTACCCTGTTGACTGTGCATCCATAAGATGATGTAACAGAAACACAAATACAGATTGGCTATAAAGTCTTTTACCTGAAGAGAAAACATACAAAAACACTGACACTTCTCTGAACTAACAGCACAGACAGGTTAGTTTGGGTTTTTAAACACATGCAGTGGAATAAATTAGGTCACATTATATATTTTACTGAGCTCCAGTTAAAGCGAATAAATCACCTCCTCAGTGTGAATCATGGGACTCAGTCATGACTGTGTGATTCCACCAAAATAATTCACACCTAGCTCACTTCATGTGGATGTTGTTGAGTTCCCCCCCCCCCCCCCCCCCCCCCC
>SSNP01000029.1:1893471-1917969 GCA_006937955.1 Pachypanchax playfairii
CCCCCCCCCCCCCCCTTCAATGGAGAAGGTTTAAAGTCATTGCTTAGAAAAACCCTGCTGGGATTTTATCTGCAGTCGTGGTGGTGACACAAACCATAACACCACAGAGCAGCAGTGACGTCTCTACTAAAAGTTTAGGTTTTCTGTACCAAAAGATTATTAAAGATGAGATTCGTTACAGTATGAAAATGAAACAAAAATTTGTAGTTATTCATGAAAAGACTGGGAGGTGCTGAGAAGGGAGCCGAGTTCTAAAGAACAGAAAATAAACAATAGTGAGAAGAACGTGTTTTTCAAAAACATGTTTTAAAAATGCCACAAAAACACTTATAAATCAGTAAATGGAAAATACTGACATTAAATAGTTCAACCATAACTAATGAGTGAGTATCTGGGTGGAATGATCAGGGTCATTAAATAACTGTGCTGAACATGAAATTGTACGTAAACTTCTGCTGTTTTTCCTGTTTTTGTACTTTGGGATTTTTAAATTTTGTCTAGTAAGTTACGTTTGATTGCTTTTGTTGTTTATCAATGTAATTGGAATAACTTTCATTTCATTGGTGATCAGGGAAAAGCTGCACAGTTCTGGCATTTAAAGCAGAACTAAGTAAGTTTTGCTCTCGCTCTCCCCCTACTGGTCCCCTGTGAAAGCTCACTGTCGTAACGTTCCCCCGCCGCCGCCGCAGACCCCCCCCCCCCTCACCCCCCGCCGCCGCCCCCCCAACAACAACATGCAGAGAACGCTTTTGCAAGAAGAAAGAAAAACAAAACCAAGAAAATGTCTAGACAGGTGAGTATTATTGTCATATTTGCGCTCCTAAGGGTGGCGTTGCTAACAACGGCAAGGGCTTCATGCTTGTATTTATGTACGTGAGTGTGAGTGCCGTAAAGCAGGTTTGTTCTCGCGAGATTAGTCGGGTCCGATCCACTGAAAGTTGCAAGTGCTGCTTTCAGGACACAGACCCCGGAGGGAGGGGAGGGACCCACGAATCACCCCGCCAAGTCCTTGTTTACCCCCACAGGGACTCTAGAAAACATTTATTGAGGTGAAAAAACTTACTTAGTTCTGCTTTAAACTGAGACACTGTGATGTCACACAGTATTATTAACTTTTGTTCAGCTACAATGGCGGCTGGTTAGATGTTTTTTGGGTGGGGCTGCATAAATCCAACGAATTAACTCAGCTAACATTTGATTAAAGACTTCACAGCCTGTCTGTCTGTCTGTCTGTCTGTCTGTCTGTCTGTCTGTCTGTCTGTCTGTCTGTCTGTCTGTCTGCCTGCCTGCCTGCCTGTCTGTCTGTCTGTCTGACTGTCTGTCTGTCTGTCTGTCTGTCTGTCTGTAGCAGGTCTGCCTTGTGTTTGGAACTAAACTAGATTATTAATGTAACAAACACATTAAATGTTGTAATGTCACATGACTGATGGCTCCATGTGCAGCTAATCTGAGGGTCAAAACAAAGTTAAAAAAAAAAAATCCACAAGCTGAAATTGATACTTACAAGAAAGCAGCAACTTTCGCCCTTGTTTTTAAGCTTTTGGTTTTAATATCAGGTTCCTGTAAGAACACGAGTTACCCGATTGGATTTTTTAAATTGTTTTTGTTTTGTTTTTTCTTCCACGGATTCAGTTCTGTTGAGGCTTGAAATGTCATCTGCTGATGCAGGACTAAGCGCGTCGCGTTAGTAATGTCTCCATCATCAGCACCATCTGAAGCTCCCCCTTCTCTCCTCTCCTCCTCCACCGGTGAAACCCCTCCCTTCATGCTGTCGCTCAACTATATAAATGACTTTTGATGCTGTTTAGAACCAAGGAGCAGCGACGTGCGGAGTGACCCAGATTAAAGAGGAAAAGAGAAGAAAAAAAAACTCCAACAGCACAAAGAAGAGTCTCTGCTGCACTTAGAACACCTGTTCCTCCAACTGTCATCTGGATCTCCTGCTTATCTAAAGGTAAGACTCAAATCAGATCCAGGAACCTACCTTTATGTTTGACTCAGAAAAACATTATTATTAATAATAATTTTGAAACATCTGTGATAAAGTTGCTTCTTTACACACCAATCAAAGTACAAGCTCAGAAAGTGGGCGCGAGTCCTCAGACCAGACTGCTGCTTTATAACTGGAGGCACATCACAAAAGGCAATTAAGTCACATAAGAACGTAATTGAATAAAAATCAAGCTCAAAATACCAATAAAATTAGATTTATGCTTCCTCCGAATTTAGGTTGATAATAAAATCTCTCTTCGTTAGTTAGCAGGACACAAGCTGCAGTTAAAGAGCAAAAGCAAACGTCTCGGGCTAGTAAACGTTTGTGGGTTTTTATAGGATTTCAGAGCTTTCTGAAACCGTTCTGGACTCTGAGAATCCATCACCATGATCTGCTGCTTCTTATTCCCTGTTTTTGGCAGCAGGTGCAGCGTTTCATCAGACTGATGGACCAGTTGGATTCAGTTAATAACTTGAACCAGTAATAGTTTAGTAGCATCTGATCAAATGAGCTAAAACTGTGACATCAACCCTTTATGTTCTTCTTCTCTCAGATACAGTAAAACGGACAAAAACTCGATCCTCTTTATATTTTACATATATATATCCTATGTATTGTATATATATATATACGTATATTTTGATTTTATTTAGCTTCTTCTAACATCCTTATAATCTTATGTGTCAGCGTAGAATTAACACATTTCCTTCAAATAGAATGTACTAAATAGAATGAATTAAATTCTTGGATAAAATAGATCTTCCAACAATAAACATTTACAAACTACGGTGTGTTCAAAAAATGACATATATTTTGTATTACATGTTAACGTAGTGTTACATGTGTTTGTATTACTGATCAAACTGGACCTGCATGATCAGTGATAGCCAACAGTTTACTGTCCTGATGCAGATGGTCATGATGCTGAAGCCATGGGCGGTGCTAACGATCACAGTGCTGTGTGTGCTGGTCTGTCTGGGAGCACTGGCAGACGCCTACCCCCCCAAACCCGAAAACCCTGGTGAAGACGCACCACCTGAAGAGCTGGCCAAGTACTACACTGCTCTGAGACACTACATCAATCTGATAACCAGGCAGAGGTACGTGCACACTGAATGCTGCACATCAGGCTCAGGTGTTCGGAGCTCTGATGAGGGAATTAGGGGACTTCTCATTTAAACTTTGAAAACCTTGTCTATAACAGTCAGTTGCTGTTTTTTTTGTTTGTTTACAAAGGCTGTCCTCGTCTTCAGGACAGTATTGTTCTAGAATTAAAGTGTATCCTTTGCTTTCTTTTTGGGATGCACCGATACCGATACTGGTATTGGGTAACGCGTATCGGTATCGATACGATACATTAGAGTAGTATCGGCCCTAATACCTGATACCAATATTGGTTAACTAACTGATACTGATACGAGTACATTAGAATTGTATTGGCCCCGATACCAGTATTGGTAATGGTTAACTAACAACTATCGGTTAACTACAATGATACCATTCTAATGTACTTGTATCAGTATCGCAGCCGTATCGATATCGGTTAACCAGTATCGGGGCCGATACTATTCTAATGTATCGGTATCGGTTAATATTCCTCACCAAACCCACTCTGATCCCCAATCCGAGCAGAACAATAAAATATCATGTGTTCAGCTCACTGATCATGCTTTCCAGCCCCGCTGATCGCACACTGATTCTGATAAAAGCATCTCCTACCTGTTTGTAGCTCAGTCATCGATTCAGTCTGTGGCAAAGAGCTCATAGTTGCCCCGCAGCTCCAAAACTTCCTGTAGTCCCTCTTAAGATCCTCTCTCCTCCCCACACACCATCCTGCACGTCCCACTTATTCAATAAAATAAAAAAAGAAGAATAAAATCCTCCGTGGTGTGTCTTCCAGTCGAAAAAGTGGCCCGAAGATGCTGCAGCTACGTGTTAGCTAGCTGCTAATAGCTGCTATTAAAACTTTCCACACAGAACTTGCTCGTCACATGGGAAACCACCCTATGTCAAGCAAATAAGGTATATAATCACCACATATCCCCGGTGCTTCCAGCTGCTTGACCTGCAGACTCAACAGTGCCAGCCTCACTGTGCTGGATTATTTACGGTATTAGGCAACCCAAAATGGTGCCCGCTGCTCTGCCAGCTATTGGCTGGTAGATGTAAACAAAATGCCAACGTCGTGCCCGTCAAAATAAATATTTTATAATATTTTACTACAAATATAATTTTTAAAGGAAATGCTGTATTTTCATTCTACAACCCTTTAAGCACCCTGTGGAGGCATTATTTTGTTAAAAATATTGCTTTTTATAAAAATATTCCATTTACCACCTTTAACTGATACCATGAACCGATACTTAAAATATGGAAACTCTGCAACAATTTCACATTTATTTTTGACTTGAAATTTTAGTTTTGTGTAATTTTTATTAATATTTTATTTTTTTATCGAGTTCACCATCATTTGTTGAAACAAGCAGAGAAGAAAATAAAACCTGCCTTCCAATTCCTTGCATTATTTTTGTTTTGTGGAAGTATCTGTATTAGTACTCAGATCCAAGTATCGTATCGGTTTGAAAAAAGTGGCATCGTTGCATTCCTATTTCTTTTTTATACTTCAGTCCAGGTTTAAATTTTCTTTAAATTACGCCACCCGTTCGCACTCAGTCCCCAGAGCTCCACCTTCTTACCAACACTGCACACAACAGAAGCTCCTCAGATTAGATTACGCTTCACTCTCCTAAACCTCCTGGCCTGTGAATAAACAGAGCCAGAGCAATAAAAGGTAACACAGATGGACCCAGAAAGAATGTGAAATTCAGTTAACAGGGTCTGAGTCCAGGCCTGATGCTCACTGGTAAAAAAACAGCTGTATGGAGACTCCTTTCTTTCTTCTTATTTACAGTATTCATGTGTTATTCATGAAAGTCAAATGGCTCATTGGTATTTGAAGGCTGGAAGAATGCAGTAGAAAGCTCATTTGTTTGGAATATGTTTGCCCTGGAGTGTCGTTTATGAGGACAGTTTATATCAGATAAAGGAAGTAAAGTTAACCCAGACTTCGACTGGGGATGAAGACACTTTCAGCTTTAAAGACCTCAGAGACCCCCGATGGATCTGAAATCAAATATGTCCAGCGCAATTTTTAAGTGCTAAAACATCTGATTTCTTTCATCCATGTAAATGCGAGAATGTATTTAATTTCTGAGCTTTTCTGTTGTTGAAAAGTTTTATCATGTGACCACTTGAGAATTTATTCAAGACAATAGATAATACAAAATATTTTTTAAGTGACATTGCACAATGGATAAGTAATTACAGCACAACGGTACTGCTTGCAAACCTTGACCAGAGGCCTTTCTGTGTGAACTTTACATGTTCTCATTGTGCATGTGCAGGGTTTTCACAGTGTAATCCAGTTTCCTCATACAAAAATATACATGTTAAGTGAAGTGGTGACTCTAAATTGGCTCTAGTGTTAGCGTGCGAGGTTATTTGTCTCTGTGCAGCTTTGGGATGGACAGGCAACCTGTTCAGGTGTAACTCACCTCTCTCCAGTGAAGCGCTGATGATCAGCCTGATGATTTCTGAACAGGACTAACTTTATACAGAAAATGAAGGAATCGTTCAAATCAGCTGAGAGCAGAAAAGATCAAATTATCAACACCTGACACAGTCACACACAGTTTTTTCCTGTTTTTATTCAACTAAATACTTTTTACATTTTTTTTACTCTAAATAATGTTCTTTTTGTAATGAAGCTCATTTACTTTGAAAGTGTACATCTTCATTGTCATGTATTTATTTATTTGCATAATGTATCTATTGTGTTTTACCACAATTTCTTATATAATCTTTTATTCTAATTATCTTTTACTGTAAAACCCTTTGTGTATTTAGCCTAAGAAAAGTGCTTTATAATTATTATTATTATTATTATTATTATTATTATTATTATTATTATTATTATTATTATTATTATTATTATTATTATTATTATTATTATTATTATTATCTAAGGACCAAAACATCAAATATCAAATGAATGGATTAAAGAAAGAAAGGGACAAAAACCTTCAGAAGCAAATGAAGAGAAATAAAACCAAGACATTGAGACATGCTGATAGAAAATAAGAGCAGAATCAAACTCTGAGATTTATGGGTGATAAAAGGTTGTGGGTGCATTTTAAAGTGCAATATTTTACCAGCTGGGATGCAACATCCGTGTTGCTTGATTGGTACGTGTCAGCAGACTCAGAGGGAGCAACAGAGCATAAGATTGGATGCTGTGATCATGGGGTGAAGTGGAACAGGTAGTTGATTGGAAATCAAAGGAAGTGCAGGTCACTCTGCTGGAGTTTCACATTCAGCTCAACATACAACCTATTTTCAATTCATTTTCTGTGAAACGGTAGAGTGATTTTATATTTGCCGGCTTCCTCTAAATCCTGGAACCTTCAGCAAGTGGACTTGGAAATTTTGAACCATTCCGCACACACTTGAATTTGAATTTGGCCGTCGAACTTTAGGGTTAAAGGGAGTTAACTGCTCATGCATCATACTAAGAAGGCTGTTGTCGAATGAGGAGATCAGGGACAAACTGACTCCATGTTTTCCCAATTGAATGCTGTGAATGTGAAGCAATAACAGTGGAAACTTTTAGCATTAGTGCTAACATCTTCAAAGAAACATAAAGCTGTCCATCCTGATGTAATCAGTTGCTACTTGTCAGTAAAGTTCACCTCTTACTGTACTGGTAAATCTTGTGATTTCAGAATGAAACACACAGTTTTTGCAATTCATGATCAAATCTGTGTTTAAATTGTAGAAATATTCTGATTCTTCCAGGTACGGAAAGCGCTCCGCTCAGGAGGACGTGCTTTCAGAGCTGCTGTTTGGAGGCGACAGCAACAGAGATCAGAGATCAAGGTAAAGCCTCTCACATCCTTACAGGGTCATGCAACCAGTCATTTGCAAATGCTTAATGTTTAAGACAATCCTGTCTTTGTTGACCTCTCAGCAGATATGATGAGTCCTACGTGTGGTGACTTCGCTGACCTCCTACCTCTTCATCAGGCATTTCCTCTAAGTGTTTCCCAGGATTCACCTGGAGGAGCCAGCAGGTGCCTCTCACTGATTCCCCACTTGATGCCGACACAATGACCTTCACTGGTTGGAGCACAAGCTCCTCTTGTCTCTATTGTCATGTCAAACAACTCTATCAAAATAACAGAGCTGCACATAATTTATTGTTGAAATGAAAACATGTGAGATCAGAGCAATCAATCAGCAAGTGGAACTTTGTCTTTGTGTCCATGAGGTTTAACATCCTTCTGCTGTCCATCACTGTTTTACTGTTGTTGCTGTAAAAAGTATAATCGTGATACCTGAATAAAACTGTTTTCTGTGTGATTACATGGTATTTGTGGCGCCTTTATTTTTGCAGGTAACACAGTAAATATTAAATAAATCTCAGACTTCCTTCATTAAAGTATTTTAAGAAGCTAGTCAGAAATTGCACATTTGTCAAATCCATAAAATTCAATCGATTCATACACTGGAGCATCAGTTCAAACCAAAAAGTCCTTTCAAGGCACTTTACAGGACAACATTTCCAACTCAGCACTCCAAATTCAAAGTTAATCACCTTTAAAATATTACAGTTGTAAATATTCATCAGCTTCATAAGGTTATAACATATTTTGAAAAGAATTCCCATCTAAAGAAACACAATTTGACGCATTCTTCATGCTGAGTGGCACGAATTAATGGAAAAGGACTGACTCCATTTCAACAGGAAGAAACGTCCAGCAGAACCAGAACCAGGATGAGCGACTTCTGCCTGGACTGACTGGAGTCAGAGAGGACAGGACAGAGACAAACAGAAGGGTTAAAGTTGATGTTAATGGCAGCAATAATTTAAACACAAACATGGAGAGTAAAGAGAGACAGCAGAGTGAAGACATGTGGTCAGTATGTCCTCCAGCAGTCTAAACCTATAGCAGCATAACTAAAGGGATGGATCATGAGAACCCAAGCTAACCCTGACTATAGGATTGATCGAAAAGGAAAGTTTTAAGTCTGTTCTTAAAACTACACAAGGTGTCTGCCTCACAGATAAAAAGTGGAAGCTGGTTCCACAGGAGAGGAGCCTGATAACTAAAAGCTCTTCCTCCCATTCTACTTTTAGAACCTCTAGGAACTACAAGCAGACCTGCAGTCTGAGAGCGAAGTGCTCTGTTAGGAGCATATGGAACTATAAGATCTTTAATATAAGATGAAGCTTGGTCATTCAAGGCCTTATACGTCAAAAGTAAAACCTTAAACTTTATTCTAGACCTTACAGGGAGCCAATGAAGTGATGCTAAAAGAGGAGAAATATGGTCTATCCTTCTAACTCTCATCAGAACTCTGGCAGCAACATTTTGGATCAGCTGGAGGCCTTTAACAGAACTATTAGAACATTCTGATAATAAATAAAGAATTATAATAATCAAGTCTAGAAGTAATAAATACGTGAACTAATGTTTCTGCATCACTTTGATTCAAAATGCTTCAATGAAAAATGCTCGACTGAAATGAAATTATCCTTCAATAACTGATTAGGTAACAACTCTAAAGATTGTACAAGGAAAGAGCAACACTACTTGCTTTCTAAAAAGATGGTAAAAATGTTGAATGGAACGCCTTAAATAAACTTTGCATCAAAGGTTCTGCAAAATCCAATTTACTTTTGGAACTCTGTTTCCCAGTTTTGAACATAAAGACCCAGATTCACATCTGTTACATCCCCAGCAGGTAAAGGGGCTAAAGAAATTCTATGCAGAGAACAAAGGAGGCAGGGGTTTATTAACTTATTTGTTTTTGTGTTGTTTCTTCGTTTGTTTGTTTTTGAAATTACAGAAAGGTGGTTTAAGCTTCAGGAAGTGTGAGGGACAAACCAACAAACCCAATCCCCAGAAAACAAAAACAAGCAGGAGATAACAGGTCACCAACAGAAACAGCAGACTAAAAATCATGTTGAAAAGTGTTGAAATTATTCAGTTTACTGATATTTAAGAAGGCTGTACAGCAATGTTTGTGCAAGCAGAACCCAGATGCAGCAGACAAAAGGCAGATGGCAAGTAGCAAACAGTGTTTATTGAAAAGTTATGAAGGTGAAGATGCTGGGAAGCAAACTGGTTACCCAACAGGGCTAGCGTTGCCAATAGCAACAGCACTTGATGTGGGACAAGATGGAGCGTTAGGTCTGACAGTCTGAGTTCATACAAAGGGTTCAAAGCAGACAAAACACAATTTGATAGCCAATTCAATGGATAAAGAAAAGGTTGGCTGACAAATAGAAGAGCTGAGGCAACAGCAAGGTCAGTAAACACAAAGAGGTCTTTTTGTGTCCAAGTAATCCAAATTCAAACAAAGTCCAAGGAAGCAGGCAAGATCCCAAAACAGACTGACAGACAGACTGGGAATAGCACTGGTCAGGAAGCATAAAAAGCATGAAACTAACTGGCAAACTTGTAGTGACTTATGGAGGCTTGCATCTGGAAACTGCAGGGAGTGAAGGTAATATGGGGTGTTTCTCAAAGCCAATGAACCTTGCCTTGATGCCTTGGTCCCGCCCCGGTTGCCTAGGAGATACGTCATCGGAACCCGCCAAGGCACGTTCCAATGTTCATGTGCTACTGAGGTATCTGTACTTAGTTTGCCCGCTGTTTAGCTAACATACCAAGGATACATGGGACGTTCCTTGATGCCTTCCCTCGGTCACAAATTTCACAGAATACATTGCGGTATTTTCAAAAAATGGCGGTTGAGGAGCCGGCAGTAGCTACTTAAAAGACTTCAAAGGTTTAAATGTAAGTTAACTGATTGTTGCTATCTGGCTTATATTTAAAATGTTTTTTTTTAATCCAGAGCAGTTATACGGTTGGTTAGTTGCTTTGTAGTTAATTTTTTTTAACATTTCTAGCTCCATGGGCGATGGGCAGGACGTAAGCAGTGCACGTGAGCAGGCAGCCGTGGACACGTGAGTCAAGTCTGTTCCAGTGTCCTCGTAAGCAAGACGCCTCCTCTACCAAGGCAGTCCCTCGGTAGGCAAGGTTCCTTGACACTGAGAAACACCCTTGGTGTGTGCAGGTGTAGCAGGTGAGAGTTGATGAATACTGATGAGGCGAGTGCAGCAGGGCAGAGGTGAGTTATAAAATAACATGTGAAAGTGACAGAACATGGCATGCACCAATATATTTTGTCCAGATTAATAAAAAGGAAGCTGCCCCAAAACAAAACAACACAAACAAAAAAATAAATCTTATTTAATCTAGTAAGGCAGCAGTCCAAATTACTACAGACTGCAAATTACTTATCAAGTCACCCTTATCATGACTCAAAACATGTATAATCCAGTATCTCCACTGTATGGGGCTGTTGCACTGTGTGTAGTTGTTCTATCCCTTTCACTAAATTTAATTTCATCCTCTTTCCTATACTCTTACTGTGATGTATGTACTATAAAATGTAACAGAATTCTAACTTGTGTTTTAAAGATTTGAACTTTTATCTACCAAACATTTTTCCGCTTTAAACTATTATTATGATAGTGAGTCAGTCATTTTCTTTACACACTTGCTCCTGTTTAGGGTTGCAAATTGGTTACTAGGTACTCCCTGGCATGATTGCCAGTCGATAACAGGGCTACAGAGACAAAAAACACTATGGCCAATTTTTAGCTACGATCATGGAGATCATGCATGTTCTATGTAGATTGGATTATGTGCAGAAAGGTCCTGGCCTGGTTTAATAGGATTAGTATTAGTAGTGGCAGTACGTAGTAGTACTAAATGTTTGGTCATTTTGCCAACTTGCTTTTATTTTGAAATGTCAGCGGAAGCCGTGCACATTGTTTCTGCTGTTTTGACACATTGCGTCGTTCACGTCTGTCAGAAACAGGACGACAACAAAACACGCACGAGACATCACATTCAGCGGGAAGCTTGTCTCATTGTGCACTAAGGTTGGTGAGAAGGCTTTTTAAACCGCGCACGCGACAAGAGGTTGTGACAGTTTGTCCAGGTAACTGTTGGCCTTGTGTGTTTTTGTCGCTCCTGGCGGAGTCAGTGGAGCTGGTTGACAACAAAGGTGCGTTCATGATCGCTGTGATGTTTGTGCGCGCTGTGATTGTGAGCTCAGTGTGGCTTTGTTCTCTTTTCTCTGACACTCTGTTGTTTGTGTGTCGGTAGAAGTCGTGTTGTTGTTTTGTTTTTAACCATTGAAGCTAATTAGAGGACCTCTCAGGCTACATACTTCTACTCCATTGTTGTGAACATGTATATTAGGGGTGGAGAACACGTGGGGGGGGGGGGTACTATGATCACCAAACTGTCTGTTTAATAAAAAAATAATTAAATAAGTGGTTAAAAACTAAAAACACACCGCCGCGGTTAGGTCGGTTATTCAAGCGTTCACCATCACACCCTGCATCAGTATCAGATTGGGTGAACAGTGAGAACGTCCCGTTACCTCTGGAGGAAAATATTCCTTTATGAGGTAGAATCACTTAATCTCCTTTGAATGTGTCGCTAATCCAAATTAGGTTTGTTATGTAACAAAAAAATGTGACTTAACACCAAACTTATCAGTTTGTTGTGGGATCTGCATCAACACTTCTTGGTAGGCTCTGTAAGTGGGAATATGACATTTGTTTTGGGTGTTTTTTTTATCTCTGTACAGCTCAGCAGATGGGTGATGGTGGGAGATGAAGGGAGGAGGGGCAGTGACAAGCGTGTTGGGGTTATGTGTGCATAAATAACACGGTTGTGGAGTGGGGAGGGGGGGTTCTGTGAGTGAGAGGATAAAGAGCTGGAGCTGAGTGAGACAATGGGACATTGTGACCAATTTGGAGCATCAAAAGGAAAGAAGTGAGGATGAAGGTGGGAACTTTTCACAGGGAGACAGTGGGGAGGGTTGTGGCTGAGAAAACCCAAAATATTTATGTAATTTTTGCATATAAAGAACATGATAACATCCAAACTTCTTACATTATTGTTGAAGGCCAAATGAATGCCACCAAAAGTAAGTAACTTACTACACAGACCGGTCTGTCTGGGTTTAAGAACTGAAAATTAAGTGTCATCCAAGATCTTATGTCATTCAGACAGGCTTGCAGTCTTAAGCCTCTTTCAGACAGTTAATGTTACGGACTTCGTCCGTTTTGCTTTTGAGTCTGAGGCCCTGTCCACACGTAGCCGGCTATCTGTCAGAACGGGGATAATCTCCGTTTATGCCCGTCATCCACACGAAAACTGAGCTTTTTTTTTCGTAAAAACGATACTTTTAAAAACTCCGGCCAAAGTGGAGGCTTGCTAAAACTCCGGCTTCAGCATTTGCGTGTACATAAGTAACCGGAGTTTTGGGTTGCATGACGTCACTGACCGAGACAAATCTGCTCTGACATCATGTGTGTACGACCTGTGTTTACACCTTGAAGCAACATGGATCCCCTGAGAACCGCGTTAGCGCTCTCCATTGTCCAAGCGCTTTTTGCCTGCTTATTTTTACAAACACAGTTATTTCATTTTGTGTAACAACACAGACGAAGGATGGCATGGAGGACGCAATTGTGCCGCAACCTAGACATTCCACTGGCACCATGTCGATTATTTTGTGGAAGTGACGCCAAGAAACGGAAATTCATTCTGATGGATAGGACTGGATTTAACATGGGGGGGCTACTGCCACCTAATGGTTTGGCATGCTTAAAAATACGCAATTTGCGGTTGCATGTGGACTCGTTTTTTTTTTTTAGACGGAGGGGAAAAAATACTTGTTTATAAAAAAAGCCGGCTACATGTGGACAAGGCCTGAGAGCACCGTTCTGGAATCTGTCCGGATAATCTATTGTGGAACCTTTCCAGCTGAAGATCTAGTAACGAGTGGACTTTAATGGCACGGTTTTTGCATTCAGACAATCAGGAAATGTTCTGGAAAACCAGGAGGGGTGTGTGGTGGTGGGGAAAGGGGGGAACACTGTTAATGCACTCATTGATGAAGTATCTCACGTGAATGGATGTATAAGAACATGTTATTTCTCCCGACTAAAACACTCTTAAGCATATCCATGTGCGCAGAATCGTCCACATCATAAAGGCGAGCACTGTGAGTAGTTCCAAGTCCACCTGGCTGCAGCTCCCTTTGTTTGGGGGAAATGACATGCTGCACGAAGCTTACGTCATATACACCCCCCCACCCGAAAATCCTCAGGAACATTTCCTTGCTGTGTGAGAGCAGCCAAAAGGCAATGTTCTGGAAAAAAGGGGTGTGTCTGAAAAGACAACTCTGGTTCAAGACTGGACTGAATTGTCCACAAATATTCCAGAACTTCTGTCTGAAAACAACTTTAGTAACTAATGGGGTTAATCAGGCTTAAATCATTCACTGCCATTGACGACATCTTTTCAAATACAACCGCTCACTGCCATTGAACACTACAGTCGTCAATTGTGTTTTTTAACGGGAGGGGTGAGGGAACACCTTGAGAGTAAATATCACACCTCTAAAGGACGTACAAGTTGTTCTTACCTGTGTGTGGCGGTGACACTTCATGTGATCATGATGATAATTTATGAAAGAGGAGCGAGTTTTGGGAAGCCATTATGCGTAACGCGATGCGTAAAGTGAGGCGCAAAGCAGAAAAACGTATGCAGCTCATACTTCAACAAAGTCTGTGTCGCGGTCGCAGAAGTTTGGATAGAAAGAAATGGCGACAGTCAACGCGGGACGCCGAGCTCACTGCACATATTTCAACTCAGCCAGAGAAATCCATTTTAGCAGATGGGTCAGAGTCACATGATTTTAACGAACGTGACCCAAAGTCGCCAGATGAGGGGTTCCTGTCTGGATCAACCAGGGGGTGTCACTAAAACACATTTTTTTAGTGTAAAAGACACATTTCCGCCTGACGTGTCTCTTTTCACAAAAAGCCTGTTTTCTCTATCTTTTGGTCAGAAACAGGCCATTTTGGTGAAACTACCAAAAGTTTGATGTGTCACATGACCCTCTTCCTATTGACAAAACAAAAGTTGGATCCAAGATGGCTACCATGGTCACCACCCATCTTGAAAAGTTTGTCCCCTCACATATACTAATGTGCCACAAACAGGACGTTATTATCACCAACCATTTTATTAAGGTGTATCCATATAAATGGCCCACCCTGTAGTTTCAGTGCTGTCTGTGCTCAAAAACAAACAAAAAAAAAATTAGATTGTCTCTCTTAATTTAGTCTTTTTGAGATATTGCAGCAATTTTTTTTTCAGAGCTAGAAATTGTGTTATGTTATGTTGATTGACAATCGTTTCTTTCTGGTTTTCAGTCTTGGTTTCCTCATTTTCGGTTTTGGCCATTTTGGTGCCTCCCTAGTATTTATTTAATACTAGCCAATAAACAGATCTGTTTTTAATTACATTTTCTGAATACAATTTAATGTATTGGGCTTGAAAGGGTTAATACTTTTAGTATTTTGCTAATACTAATTTTATGTGTCGTTTATTCTTGTTGTTAATAAGAACAGACACGTTAGTATCCATTCTCAGTGATCATACCAAGTTGACCACAGACTTTAAAGACTCTCTGTAGACTGTAACCTGTAGTGTAAAGGGGGTCGTAGGACCTGAGTAAAGCGCTATACAAGTACTCGCTATTTACCATTTTACCATTTACTTTCTGGGTAAAATCAGCTAATGTTTTGCCGCCCCCCTTTCTCACACACACGCACACACACACACAGAGGAGGGCTTAGAGCTGTGTTTTTCCAGTTCTCAGGGCCAATTGTCCTGCATGTTTTACCCCGGGCTCACACTGCATCCAGATCCGGTCCGGTGCGGCCCCCGCAGGTATTCCGTAAGATTAAAATCCCTTTTGAAGGCTCACAATAGCGCCACGTGGTGCGGGTCCGGTTACGGGGGCTGTACGGCACAACGGAAAGAATCCGCAAAGTTCTATTTTTGCCGGACGCCGGAGAGGATCCGCGTCAATTTGATGAAATCTGACGAGCTATACAGGAAGTGTGGCTTGAATATCCGGTGTTTTTTTAAAATAAATGAGTGTACAAACAATTGTAACTTGACTCTTCTTTTTAGACAGCACACGCGCTAATAGGAAATGTAAACATTACATCACACCCGGTGACACAGGGTCCCAAAAACCTGCAGCACGACACCTTTTCACGCATTTGCTAAATAATGGACGTGTTCTCGTGTGAAGTCCCGATAAAACGATAACCCACGTGAACTTCTGTTCTCGCGAGTGCTGTTTCCGCACCCAGCACCGGAGCTGGCCGCATTCCCTATCTGGAGCAGATGTGAGTGGTAGCTTGCGAAAAAACCGCACCGAATCCGGACCGAAGCCGTTCCGTAGGCAGCATGAGCCCGGCGTTAGAAGTTTCCCAGACTCCTGACTCACATTGTTCCAGTTTATCAGGAGCCTGTTAATTGGCCATCAAATGAAATTAGTTGTGTTGAAGCAGGGAAACATCTGGAACATGCAGATCGGTGGATCCTGAGGGCTGAAACTGAGAAACACTGGTTTAGGGCCTCATCTGCATGTGCTCACACATCAAGTTGTTAATCCATCTGAGACATTGTCTTGTTGATCAGAGCAAAATACTCAGCAGTGCTTCCTCTACGGACTGTTATCCGTGTGATCCCCTTCATTGTTTGAATGGACCAACTTTTTCTCATCTGATATATTTTTCTCAGGTAAAATTCAGCTGTTTCCACATTTATTAGAACTGGACTGGAGTTAGGATCTCAAGTGTTTCCCATCATTTTTGCTGACATAAGCTTGTGTGTATGTGTGGATGGATTATTACAGAGGTGGATATCCCTCGGTCATAATAAATCCCTATTCCAGTCATCACTTACCCATTGTTTTTTCAATTTATCCTGCTTTTGCCTGAGATGTTATGTAATGCCTGGTGGTGTAGCAATAAACGCTGTGTGCAGAACAGAAGGAGGACCTGTTTCCATGGCAGCAATGAGCTTTAACTAGTGATCATAGCAACAAAAATACATAGCAGGGTGGATAAGTAGATAGCTAGATAAGCACCTGTGTACCTCTCTGCTCTTTTTTTTCCCCTCCATCCAATTTCCCACCATGTCCATATTGACATGACAGCGTATAGATTAGCTCCGCCCATATGCTCCTTCTCGTTCCCACTTGTGCTATTCCATCGATCCTTATTTTCCTCTATGGCCAACCTTCTCTGCTTTTACTGTGATTCCAGAACAATCTCCAGAGCTCCGCCCTTTGACTCATCACTGCCTGCTGTGTGCATGCTTTCTACAGTAATAACTGGGAAAAGAAGATGTGTGTTTGATTTAATTCTCAGGTTTATCAGTTCTGTATATTCCAGTAAGTAACATACAGAACTGAGTAATATGCAGTTTTGTTTATTACTCATTGAAATCCCGAATTTAAAGGGTGTCTGTCACAAAATGAGAGACTGAGAATAAAAAGTAGATAAAAACGTTTCTATTTAATATAAAAAAACATATTTTTCACATTGTATTAATATAGATACAAAAAGTTCTCATAAAACCTCTCAACTTGAAATGGTAATTAAAAAACTATCTGCCATGTTGTGATGTCATCGGTTGAACATGTCTTGATATGGTCAGTGTTGATTAAATTCAGGCTAATTTAGTGTTTAGAAGGTAGATGATCCTCCTGTGAAATGTTCTTCAGATGATATTCAGACTTTTATTAAAACTCCAGGTCATCTGATGGTTCTGTCTGAGCAGAGTTTGGATACCATCCTTCTTGCTTAAATCACTTGTCGTCAGCTTTGCACAGTCTGATATTTCTTCTCCTCAGATTGTCCCTCTCTGTATTCCTCATACACCCGGTCGCTGTGTCTCCTCTGTGATTTAAGGTGTCGTCCTCAAAGCGAGCAGGAAAATTTGAAGTCTAACATTTAGCTTTAATTATCTGTATATGCACTTTTCATTGTAGGTTATTGCTAATTAGCTACATGTAACAAATGACAGGAGTTTCTTTTTGGACAAAACAACAAACAAACAGTGTAAACAAAGGAAAGAAATTTATGTGGTTCAACTGATGACATCACACCCTGCTTGTGGAAAAATGGTGCGATACTCAGAGTCCGCCTAGGACGGTAAATTTGATTCTCACTTAATTGTAGAATATTGTAGTTCTTTGTTGAAATGTGCGATTAAGGATCCCTAAAACTTAAAAGATTTTCTTTCAAGCTTTAATGTCATATATTTTGTTGAAATCAAGTCAGATAACTCACATTTTGTACTTGAATCTGTTGCTGGTTGAGGGAGTTTCAGTGAATAGGTATTAAAGCACTAGGCTGGTGTCTATCTCCAGCAGTCACTGGAGGAGAGACAGGTAAACCTGGAAGGTTATCAGTCCATCATGAAACACATATTTAAAAACTTCACCCGGACTCCATTTGTTGATGACTCTCCCACTCTGTTTCACGTCTCTTTGTTTTTCTCAGATTGACTGAAGTTCAACCATGCCTGTGGCCTCCACCAGGACAGAGCCTGGTGAGACTACACACACACTTCTTAATGTTATCAATCAGCAACATGTTCCATGTTTTTGTGTCTTTGTTCCAAAATCCCAGTCCTTTACTTATACTTTAAAAATGGTCCTTTGAGAATAAAAGCACAATAAACTTTGGATATCATTAAAGATAAACTATGTAGAAAATAATGGCTTTTATTTCCAACACTAGGTGGCAGTAATGAGCCAAATCATAAGCCTGTCACTTGCACTAATTACCACAGGGTGGCAGAAACGAGTATCATTCCTCACTCTGTCACACAGAGCAGCAGAGGTACTCTGAATGAGCCTTGAGCAGCAGATCAGACTAATGGTGCGTTCACACCGGTCCAACCATCAACGTCAGAAGCGTCAAGTTTACATGTAAAGTCTATGGTGGAGTCCGTCAGAGGAGCATCAGAGTCTCTGCGTCAGAGTCTCTGCGTCACTTTGTGAGCGTTAGCAGCAACAACTTTCAAAGCTTTTCAAGCTTTTCAGGCGTTGAAGCTTGAAACCTGAGCAACGCAGAAGTTCAGCTAGCTGAACTTTTGACGCTCTTGAAGCGGCATGTCAACCAATCAGAGCGTCTCATCGTAGTGACGTCACGGCACGTAACCTGAATAAAGCAGGAAGTCTTCAAACAGGATGCGGGACAGACGGAAGTAGCGCTGGAAGCAAACCTCATCCATATGAAGCTCCTGGAGCAAATGGTTTAACTCCTCAAACTCAGAACACATCTGAAGAATGGGGTGTATCCACAAACGGAGTAAATAAAGCCAAGCCACTCTCTCTATATGATCCGCCATAGCTCAGAACATCCGATAACAAAGGAAGCCCCGCCTACGCGCTCTTTTTAACGGTCAGGCGTTACAAGCTTCAACGCCTACGCGCTTTGACTGGCAGGCGTTATGAGCTTCAACTTTCAAGCGTCAAACTTGAAGCGTTATGAACGTTGCTTGACGTTTACAAAGCGGCCGGTGTGAACGCACCATTATACTCTAGTGGTGGGGAAAAGTACTACAAGTTTGCCGCACCGTCAAAAAATTAAAAAAGATCAGTAACGTTTTAAATAAAAATAAATCACATATGGAATTATGACAAACAACATGTTGTTTAGCTCTAATTGTGGTATTACTTTAGTTTTAAAAAGAATAATATTAAAAATTCTACATACATATTATGCCTTTAAGAGCTGCATCTTTCAGTTCCAGTCCTGAAGAACCACAATCCTGCATGTTTTTGGTGTTTCCCTGCTTTATTTTTTTATTAGTCTAGATCCCCATTAGTTCTTACTGCAGTACGAACTATTCTTCCTGGGGTCCATTCCTTATAATCCATTCTGTTTACATTCCAAACATTTACATTTACATTAGGTTACATTAAATCAAATAAAAAAAAACAAGAGAAAAGGTTAAAAATAATATAAAACAATAAACCATTAAAATGAAAAAGAGAAGGTTTTCAGAAAAACAGCCATTTTTAATTGCTTTTTGAACGAACGCTTAAACACAAAGATGATTGCAATTCAACTGAATCCTGTTAATTAGCTATCAAAGGGAGTCAGGTGTATTGAAACAGGGAAATATGTAAAACCTACAGAACAGGGAAGCAGAACCGGGATTGAGAAACACTGTTTAAAAGTCATTAAAGTTCCACATTGATTGAACCAGGATTTTAGCAGGATTTCTGCATGATTGTAGCTGCTACAGGTATATGTTTGTGTCTAACAGGACCCCAGGTGTTGGATGCAATGAGTGACAGCACCACCAGCTCCACCATTGCCAATGACCTGGACCTCATCTACCTCAAAGGCATAATGGAGAGCCCTCTGGTCAGAAATGTGTCCACAGATATGATCAAATATCAAGGTTTAATGACTATATATTACTTATACTTGAAAGTAACTCCTCTGTAACATTCTGTTAATGACTTTGTGTTAGGAGCAAGAGGAAAGCCCAAAGGAGCCTCGACTGTCACCGGTCAGGGAGAACAACATAGAGCTCCTGCAGGAAATCCTCAGAGACCTGGACCCATTCACACATCGCTCAGACACTGCAGCTGAGCTTGCCCAAATTCTCACACAGCCTCACTTCCAGGTGTGGAATTCACAGGGATGCATCATTACAGTCACACATTTAGCTTGATAAAAAACCTGTTTGTAACTGTAGTGTGTTCAGTTGGTTTGATGAGAAATCGGAAGTGAAAATGTTCTTAATTATGTCATATTTTGTGTCTCAGTCTCTACTCGAGACTCATGATTCAGTGGCATCCCATGCATATGATAGCCCACCTCCCAGCCCATGTGATTTTAAGGATCCTGAACCAGAAGACAGCCAAACAAACAACCTGCATCTGCCGCATGATGCTATCCGCATGGTGGGAATACGCATCGTGGCTGGGGAGCATCTGGTGAGAAATATGAAGACAAACACAGACATGGCTGGTCTCCGTCCAATTTCAGTTATCACAACAAGTTTATCCTCACCTGTTGTGAACTAAACTTATTATGCATACAGGGTATAACATTTAAAATGGATGGCGGAGAGCTGGTGATAGCCCGGATCCTCCACGGTGGGATGATAGACCAGCAGGGTCTACTTCATGTTGGAGATGTCATCAAAGAGGTACGATCAGATTTATTATTTCATTTTGATTGATGTTTAGGCAAATGGCTCTTTTTGTCTTTCTTGCTGAGTGTGAGGTTTCTTTCACCACATTCAACAGTTACTTTACAAAACCATTAAAAATGGATAAACTGTGTCCAAAGGTACAAAGTGAGCATTCACCCATTAAAATCAGTTTATTTGGTTTATTTCTTATTTAGGCTCATCATTACTGGTGACCAAATAAATAAGTATAGGGTTAATTGGCAGCTCTAAATTAGCCAGGCAATGTCTCATGTCAATTTAGTCAGTTTTCAGTTTTTTCAGTGACAATTGTGGGTTTTTCTTACTTTAATGGAAGGTGGTAACAATTTTGTTCATGTCTTTAAAGAGGTCCTTCCATTAAAAACAGTTTTTCTGAGGTTTCTGTTGAATATTTTAGCTCCACAGGTGTTCTTACCTTTATAGTGGGTGTGAAAACAAGTCAACAACTTCTCTTTCAGTTTTTATCTCTCAAACTACGCAGGTGGCGATAAAACCCGAGTTCTCCCGAGTCTGAACGGCCTGTATCTGTTACATCGCAACTCCTTTGTTTGTTAGTTTTCGGCAGCTCCAGCAGTTGAAACCACACCTATCATGCTGCTGGCTAAAAGCTGTAGCATAAGCCGTAGCAAACAGGAAGACAGGACGTGTGCTGTTGCCATGCGCAGCGGGGCAGGAAACAGTGTACCTGCTCTCATAGGCTAGTTTGTTAGCCAATCTGAGTCCAGCAAATTTGAATAATGAATATGAACGATCTGCTGCTCAAGGCCTGACAATATCAGCCGAATTTTGATGCAGACAGATTGAAAGGTCTGTTAATCAGTTTGCTAAAGTTTTTTAGATATAAAATGTTTCATATTACTGGTTAATACTTAAGAAATAACCACAAAGTTCTGAAATTTTGTATGAAATGGCCTCTTTAAGTTTTTGAAATATACACTGGATATATGTTTTAAAACTTTCAAACAAATTAACAGTTTTGTTCTTCATTAACTGCTTCTTTTAATAACATCACCGGTATTTTTTGGATAATTTAAAAATGAATTATTTTTTTCGGGAGTTTTTCCACTTTTTACAAGAGCTAATTAAATATTTTTTATTTGTGAGAATAGGTGAATGGGCGAGAGGTGGGCCGGGACCCCAGGGTGTTGCAAGAGGAGCTGCAAGCAGCCAGTGGAATTGTGGTACTGAAGATACTGCCCAGCTACCATGAGACCATCCCACCAGGACAGGTGAACCATCACAATCAGAACACACAGTCAACAAACACATGGGGACATCTGCTGTCATGTCCCGTCCTGGTTTCTGAGTTTTTACTATCATAGTTAGTTTAACAAACTGGTTCCAGTTACGTTTTAAACAATGTTGTGATGTTACTCTGAATTATACAGCTGTGGGAAACCAAACCTGTTCTTAACTTAGTTTTTTCTTAAGTCTTTACACACCAGAATTTCCTCATATGGATAATATTTTTATTGGCAAATTGTCATAACGCTTTAGCTTCAAAACTTTGAGCAAAAAAGTACCTGCTAAATTCATTTTATGTGATATTTGAATGTTTTATTTTGCTATTGTTTAACATAAAAACAAAAACAATGTTTTAAATTACAATAAAGCCATTGACTTGCCTAAATTTATTTACATAAAGTGGTCAAATTTATTCACACAACTCTGAACAAAACTACATGTTATGGGGGTTTAGAATTGTATTTAAAAACAAAAACGAATCTCAAAAAACTGCATTTCACAACAGTTTTGATCAAACCTTCTGATATGTAACTATTTCTGTCTGTCCCTGCAGGTGACACAGATAATAATGTTTTAATCTTAAAAAAAAACGTGAACAGGGAAAGACTCTACTTCTCTCTCTATCTATTGAAAAAGATATTCTCGTTACCAACACACGTGGCAACTAGAAACATGCTATTTATAGGTTCAGACGTGTAGCATTTCTGCAACTTTGGTGTCTAAAGGGTCAACCATTTACTTACAGTGCAACTCATCCCCCTCCAGATTATAGCCCCGCCTACACTCCCTGTTTTAAAAAAATGCCCCAAAAGAGGCGTTGCCTGGCGGACCAGCACACACGCAGGGAGTGATGGGCTGGGCTGTGATTGAAATGTTGCATGGACACCGACAGACAAAAAGGAACAGATGAAAATGGAGGAAGCTGCCTCTGTGTACGAGTCGAGCAGCCCTGATCCGTATCGTTTGAGCTGATATTTCACCCTGTAGGGGCTTCGCAGCATAAAACAAGACCATTCTCTTAGTGGAATCATGTGCGGCCACTGTACCTCATTATCCGCAACAGAAAACGTGTTGCAGAGAAGTTCACATGGTATAAATCAAAGTATCCCAGCATGAAGAGAAAATTATTCAGTAATGTGCAAATAACAATTTTTTCCACACAATCACAAACATTGCACTAAAATGAGCTCTGATAGACGCCGTAAACACTTGCTATTCGAACTTCACCTTGCTACGGAGATGTGGCCGAGACCGAAGTTCTGCTGAATGCTGAAATCATTTATAAAGAAAATAAGGTCTCAGCCAATAGCAATGCCTCATTCAAATTCAGGTGCAGTGTAACATTTTGACCTGTAGAGGGCGCTCCACTAACAGTTTTAGGTAGAAGTTTTATTAAAATGTGCTAAAATACCAAAAATCATAACGAGACACGTAGATAGCACAATTAGACACTCATTTATGCAGTTTATCAGCAAAAAATGTTGATTTGGGGAAAAATTCAACTTTAAAGAACCAGCTAAGAACTGCAGCTAGCATTGGCCCCGGTCTGGCACCTTGACCTATTTAGTGGGAAAACCTCACTTGTTATTAAATATTCTCTTCAGCTAGAATGAACACAGTTTTTTTTTTTAGAACTTACATTTTATTAATTTTTGACAGAGCAATTAAACTATCAAGCATCAGCAGTAATTATCATCCATGTTAATAGAAAAAATAAATAAGTTTCAGCATGGTGTTTTACATTTCCTTGTGGTTTCAGCATCCCCATACAATCCTGAGAGAAGTATTCACTTTGGGTGGCAGAGCTGGACCCATAAACCAAAACCCTAACTTTTTGGACTTATTAAAACTTCTGCTGGACTCCTCCGCAGACTGAAAATAGATTTCTGAAGATGTAATAAATATGTTATCTTTTCTATTTGATACAATTTCTGTGAATTGTAGGAGGGAGGCTCTGCTTGCATCCATTTGATTGTGATGCATTTCGGGGCTGCTATGAACAGAACATTTAAAAGATATGATTTCACACATCCTTGCACACCCGCTGGCATAATACTGAGTAATGCTACTGTTGCATTCTTTGGTATGCCCACCTGAAAAATCTGGCTTATAGCCTTATACACCTCATCCCTAAGGTTTTGTAATGTAGGGCATGAGCAAAAATATGGGTATGATTGGGCACTTATAACACACAGTTTCTCCAGCACAGACTTTGCATTTTAGGATCTATCTTAGCAACTACATCTGGGGTTCTGGAATATCAACTAATAATTTTCCATTTATATTCCCTCCATGTATTTGAGCTTGTGACCCGATGTACTCTAGTCCACACACCCTCCCACATTTCGTCAGAAGTAATTTTGGTCGTCTCCGCCTCCCATCTTTGTTTTTATGTAGAGGACCCATTAAGATTCATTAACAAAAATACTTCACATAACTTTGTTATCAGATTTTTAGCTCCTTCGCTTCTTTGATCTCTATTGGTGTGGGGTTTAGTATTCTTCCCCAGTCCTTATGTGAAGTCAAAAAAGAGCGCAACTGTAAATATCTAAAGAAATTACTTGTCTGGAGATTAAAATGTATATGTAACTCTTCAAATGAATGAATACAATTTTAAACTGAAGTTACTGGATTGATCAGGTATATAATCAGATGAATTTGCATGGATTTCACCAGGTGTTCTTCAAGTGTCACTATGACTATGATCCAGCCAATGACAACTTGATTCCATGTAAGGAGGCGGGCTTAAGGTTTGAAACGGGAGACATCCTGCAGATAGTTAACCAGGACGATGTCAACTGGTGGCAGGTAACAGAGGCAACGTGCACATAATGCATGTGTATTTGTAGCTATTCTCTGTTTTGCTGGTTACGCAGCTTGTGGTAACACGTATAAATAAGAATAAAAAATGAGAATACCCGGCAATCTTCAGTGTATGTTTCATCATGTACATGTTTGTTGTGCAGGCCCGTCATGTGGAGGGGGGGAGTGCAGGGCTTATTCCCAGTCAGATGTTAGAGGAGAAAAGAAAAGCTTTTG
>SSNP01000029.1:1917979-1984283 GCA_006937955.1 Pachypanchax playfairii
GATCTGCTGCTCAAGGCCTGACAATATCAGCCGAATTTTGATGCAGACAGATTGAAAGGTCTGTTAATCAGTTTGCTAAAGTTTTTTAGATATAAAATGTTTCATATTACTGGTTAATACTTAAGAAATAACCACAAAGTTCTGAAATTTTGTATGAAATGGCCTCTTTAAGTTTTTGAAATATACACTGGATATATGTTTTAAAACTTTCAAACAAATTAACAGTTTTGTTCTTCATTAACTGCTTCTTTTAATAACATCACCGGTATTTTTTGGATAATTTAAAAATGAATTATTTTTTTCGGGAGTTTTTCCACTTTTTACAAGAGCTAATTAAATATTTTTTATTTGTGAGAATAGGTGAATGGGCGAGAGGTGGGCCGGGACCCCAGGGTGTTGCAAGAGGAGCTGCAAGCAGCCAGTGGAATTGTGGTACTGAAGATACTGCCCAGCTACCATGAGACCATCCCACCAGGACAGGTGAACCATCACAATCAGAACACACAGTCAACAAACACATGGGGACATCTGCTGTCATGTCCCGTCCTGGTTTCTGAGTTTTTACTATCATAGTTAGTTTAACAAACTGGTTCCAGTTACGTTTTAAACAATGTTGTGATGTTACTCTGAATTATACAGCTGTGGGAAACCAAACCTGTTCTTAACTTAGTTTTTTCTTAAGTCTTTACACACCAGAATTTCCTCATATGGATAATATTTTTATTGGCAAATTGTCATAACGCTTTAGCTTCAAAACTTTGAGCAAAAAAGTACCTGCTAAATTCATTTTATGTGATATTTGAATGTTTTATTTTGCTATTGTTTAACATAAAAACAAAAACAATGTTTTAAATTACAATAAAGCCATTGACTTGCCTAAATTTATTTACATAAAGTGGTCAAATTTATTCACACAACTCTGAACAAAACTACATGTTATGGGGGTTTAGAATTGTATTTAAAAACAAAAACGAATCTCAAAAAACTGCATTTCACAACAGTTTTGATCAAACCTTCTGATATGTAACTATTTCTGTCTGTCCCTGCAGGTGACACAGATAATAATGTTTTAATCTTAAAAAAAAACGTGAACAGGGAAAGACTCTACTTCTCTCTCTATCTATTGAAAAAGATATTCTCGTTACCAACACACGTGGCAACTAGAAACATGCTATTTATAGGTTCAGACGTGTAGCATTTCTGCAACTTTGGTGTCTAAAGGGTCAACCATTTACTTACAGTGCAACTCATCCCCCTCCAGATTATAGCCCCGCCTACACTCCCTGTTTTAAAAAAATGCCCCAAAAGAGGCGTTGCCTGGCGGACCAGCACACACGCAGGGAGTGATGGGCTGGGCTGTGATTGAAATGTTGCATGGACACCGACAGACAAAAAGGAACAGATGAAAATGGAGGAAGCTGCCTCTGTGTACGAGTCGAGCAGCCCTGATCCGTATCGTTTGAGCTGATATTTCACCCTGTAGGGGCTTCGCAGCATAAAACAAGACCATTCTCTTAGTGGAATCATGTGCGGCCACTGTACCTCATTATCCGCAACAGAAAACGTGTTGCAGAGAAGTTCACATGGTATAAATCAAAGTATCCCAGCATGAAGAGAAAATTATTCAGTAATGTGCAAATAACAATTTTTTCCACACAATCACAAACATTGCACTAAAATGAGCTCTGATAGACGCCGTAAACACTTGCTATTCGAACTTCACCTTGCTACGGAGATGTGGCCGAGACCGAAGTTCTGCTGAATGCTGAAATCATTTATAAAGAAAATAAGGTCTCAGCCAATAGCAATGCCTCATTCAAATTCAGGTGCAGTGTAACATTTTGACCTGTAGAGGGCGCTCCACTAACAGTTTTAGGTAGAAGTTTTATTAAAATGTGCTAAAATACCAAAAATCATAACGAGACACGTAGATAGCACAATTAGACACTCATTTATGCAGTTTATCAGCAAAAAATGTTGATTTGGGGAAAAATTCAACTTTAAAGAACCAGCTAAGAACTGCAGCTAGCATTGGCCCCGGTCTGGCACCTTGACCTATTTAGTGGGAAAACCTCACTTGTTATTAAATATTCTCTTCAGCTAGAATGAACACAGTTTTTTTTTTTAGAACTTACATTTTATTAATTTTTGACAGAGCAATTAAACTATCAAGCATCAGCAGTAATTATCATCCATGTTAATAGAAAAAATAAATAAGTTTCAGCATGGTGTTTTACATTTCCTTGTGGTTTCAGCATCCCCATACAATCCTGAGAGAAGTATTCACTTTGGGTGGCAGAGCTGGACCCATAAACCAAAACCCTAACTTTTTGGACTTATTAAAACTTCTGCTGGACTCCTCCGCAGACTGAAAATAGATTTCTGAAGATGTAATAAATATGTTATCTTTTCTATTTGATACAATTTCTGTGAATTGTAGGAGGGAGGCTCTGCTTGCATCCATTTGATTGTGATGCATTTCGGGGCTGCTATGAACAGAACATTTAAAAGATATGATTTCACACATCCTTGCACACCCGCTGGCATAATACTGAGTAATGCTACTGTTGCATTCTTTGGTATGCCCACCTGAAAAATCTGGCTTATAGCCTTATACACCTCATCCCTAAGGTTTTGTAATGTAGGGCATGAGCAAAAATATGGGTATGATTGGGCACTTATAACACACAGTTTCTCC
The DNA here is from genome assembly GCA_006937955.1 of Pachypanchax playfairii. Taxonomy (NCBI): domain Eukaryota; kingdom Metazoa; phylum Chordata; class Actinopteri; order Cyprinodontiformes; family Aplocheilidae; genus Pachypanchax; species Pachypanchax playfairii. The sequence goes on from SSNP01000029.1 coordinate 1,920,678, forward strand.
AGCACAGACTTTGCATTTTAGGATCTATCTTAGCAACTACATCTGGGGTTCTGGAATATCAACTAATAATTTTCCATTTATATTCCCTCCATGTATTTGAGCTTGTGACCCGATGTACTCTAGTCCACACACCCTCCCACATTTCGTCAGAAGTAATTTTGGTCGTCTCCGCCTCCCATCTTTGTTTTTATGTAGAGGACCCATTAAGATTCATTAACAAAAATACTTCACATAACTTTGTTATCAGATTTTTAGCTCCTTCGCTTCTTTGATCTCTATTGGTGTGGGGTTTAGTATTCTTCCCCAGTCCTTATGTGAAGTCAAAAAAGAGCGCAACTGTAAATATCTAAAGAAATTACTTGTCTGGAGATTAAAATGTATATGTAACTCTTCAAATGAATGAATACAATTTTAAACTGAAGTTACTGGATTGATCAGGTATATAATCAGATGAATTTGCATGGATTTCACCAGGTGTTCTTCAAGTGTCACTATGACTATGATCCAGCCAATGACAACTTGATTCCATGTAAGGAGGCGGGCTTAAGGTTTGAAACGGGAGACATCCTGCAGATAGTTAACCAGGACGATGTCAACTGGTGGCAGGTAACAGAGGCAACGTGCACATAATGCATGTGTATTTGTAGCTATTCTCTGTTTTGCTGGTTACGCAGCTTGTGGTAACACGTATAAATAAGAATAAAAAATGAGAATACCCGGCAATCTTCAGTGTATGTTTCATCATGTACATGTTTGTTGTGCAGGCCCGTCATGTGGAGGGGGGGAGTGCAGGGCTTATTCCCAGTCAGATGTTAGAGGAGAAAAGAAAAGCTTTTGTCAAGAAAGATGTTCAGCTGGCACCTGCAGGTAACGGGATCAAAAAGCTCTTTGCTGCCACCTACTGGAGAAATTACATTCCTGCATAGTCTTAGAGAATCCATGAAATATTTCTACATTTCAAAAAATTGCCAGATGTATTTCTGTATAGTAAATATTCAGGTACTATATGCAAGGCGAACATCATTGTCACATGGATGTCATAGATAAACCTGGCAGAAGATAAAAGACTCCCAGAGGTGCAAGTGTTGCACCTAGTTTAGGAATTTTGGGAGTGTAACATCTATAAAATGTCTTCTTACTGTTACAGCAGTTATAGATTTATAGAATTATAGATTCCAGTTTTTGTTGCCTTTTAGAACATTTACAAGGTTTTTTTATTAACCATTCTTTATATGCAGACACAAAGGCCTGGTATTTTAACAGGAGCAACACAGAGAGCATGTATGCATGACTGACAGTCAGCTGAGCACATGAATGCTGTTCTATTTTGATGCAACAGGAAATCTTTGCACTGGTGTTGGAGGGAAGAAGAAGAAGAAGATGATGTATGTGACCACAAAAAATGCAGGTAGCATTAACATTTTTATCTTCTTGTTCGGATCTTTTCTTTCACTCTCCTCAGTTTGCATCATTTAATACTTCCTCTCATCCATACTCTCCTCTAGAGTTTGACAGACATGAAATTCTGCTCTATGAAGAGGTAGCCAAGGTCCCGCCTTTTAAAAGGAAAATGCTGATTTTGATTGGTGCGCAGGGTGTTGGTCGACGTAGACTTAAAGCCAAGCTTCTACTGAGAGATCCGCACCTCTTCGGCACAACCATTCCGTGTACGCTATGTCAAAATAAAAGTCCTTGTACAGAAAATTTTGGATTTTGACAAACTGTGTTTTTGTATTCATGCAGACACCTCCAGAAAACCAAAAAAGGGTGAACGTGAAAGCCGGATGTACGCTTTCACTAGCCGCAGCAAGATGGAGGCTGACATCAAGAATGGACGATATCTTGAATACGGAGAATACGAGGGCAACTTGTACGGCTTAAAGATGGACTCAGTACACGAGGTGATAGAAGCAGGACGTATATGCATACTGGATGCCAACCCACAGGTATGTAAACACACAGGAAATTCAGTAGCTTTAAGTCAGAACCAGGTTTATTTGGTCAAGTATGTTATACAGTGAATTTTATTGACTTGTCTCACTTAGCAGCATTTTGTCCACCATAAGTGTCTTATTGGTGATTTGAATTCAGGTGGTGCAGATAAAATGTAATCATTTATAGCAGAGAAGAAGTTATTTCTTCATTAAACATGTTTGTTCAAGACGGTGACGCCTGGTGGAAGAGGCGGTTTTTGTGTACAGAGATCTTTAACGCCCACCAGAGGGGAGAGAAGAGGTGAGATTGTGGGTGAGAAGGTCCCTGCTGATGCTGTCTGCCTGTTTGCTGACTCTGGAGGAGTGCAGGTCCTGGATGGGGGAGTACAGGTCCTGGATGGTGGAGTACAGGTCCTGGATGGAGGACAGATCAGCACCAGTGATCCTCACTGTAGACATGATGGTTCTCTGCAGTCTGTGATGAACTGGCAGAGCCCAAGTAACGGCTCTGTAGAAGTTCACCAGCAGCTCCTGTAGCAGGTTAAACTTCTTGAGCTGCTGCAGGAAGTTCAACCTCTGCTGAACCTTCTTATGACTGTGCATATGTTAGCTGTTCATTTTAGGTCCTGGTCCCCAGAAACCTGAACATGTCCGTCATATAGACAGTACTGTTCTGTATGATACTGGGACACGGGGTGGAGGCTCCTCCTGAAGTTCACTGCATCTCCACAGTTTTTAGAGTGTTGATCTCTACATGGCTCCGACTGCACCAGAGGATCAGCTGGTCCACTTCCTGTCTGTAAGCAGACTTGTCTCCATCCCTGATGAGGCCAATGACAATCGTGTCATCTGCAAACTTCAGGAGTTTAACAGATGGATCACTGGAGAAGCAGTCGTTTGTGTAGAGGGAGAATAGCAGTGGGGCAGGACACATCCCTGGGGGGCGCCGGTGCTGATCAAATCAAGTCAAAATACTTTATTAATCCCAGAAGGGAAAATAAATGTTGTTGTAGCTCGGTTCTTCTTTAGGGAGCCATTGTAGAGGGTTCTAGGTGTGGACAAGAAGGATCTCCTGTAGCGGTCTGTGCTGCAGTGGATCTGAAGAAGTCTTTGACTGAAGACACTCTGTTGTTGAGGATGATGAGGGTTTTCCATGATGATTTTCATTTTCCGAACTATCCTCCTTTGGACAATCAACTCGAGACTCCAGATCAGAACCAGAACAGAACCAGCCCGCAATCTGTTCAACCTCTTCATGTCACTTGTTCTGATGCTCCGCCCCCAACAGGTGACTGCAGGTGTGATCACACTCTCCACCACAGACTTATAAAAGATCTTCAGCATCTTGCTGCAGATGTTGAAGTTTCCTGATGAAGTCCAGTCTGTTCTGTCTCTTCCTAAAAACAGCATCACAGTTGTGTCTCTAGTTCAGTCTGTTGTCCAGGTGAACACCAGGTATTTATACTCCTCCACCAGCGCCATTTCTTCTCCATGATGGAAATGGGTTTTGACATGTTGCTGCTCCTTCTAAAATCTACAATCATCTCCTTTGTCTTGTTCACATTCAAGATAAGATGATTGTTCGAACACCAGGACACAAAGTGGTCCACCAGTTCTCTGTACTCAGTCTCTTGTCCATCTCCGATCGAACCAACAACTGCAGAGTCATCAGAGTATTTCTGCAGATGGCAGGACTCTGACCTGTACTGAAAGTCTGAAGTGTACAGAGTAAAAAGGAATGGTGAGAGTACAGTCCCCTGTGGTGCTCCTGTGCTGCTGATCAGACATACAACTCTTCTGTCTCACATACTGTGGTCTGCTTGTGAGATAGTCCTTAATCCAGGTGATTGTGGAGGCATCCACCTGTGTCTTCTGATGGTCTGGGTGCTTGATGTTATTTTCCCCAGACTCACCTGCTGAATCCTGTTTGTCAGAAAGTTTGTGATCCCCTGACAGGTGGAGGCTGGGAATGTTTAGACTGGGGGACTTCTGGGAGAATGGTCTTAAATGTCCAGCTGAATTCCACTAACAGCATCCTGGGATTCGTCGCTGCAGTGTCGAGGTGTTGCAGGATGTAATTCAGCCCCATATATACTGACTGGATCATCCACTGACCTGTTTACCCTGTATACAAACTGCAAGGGGTCCAGCAGGGGTCCTGTGATGGACTTTCAAAAGATTTCATGACCACAGACGTCAGGGCGACGGGTCTGTAGTAATTTGATCCCTAGATGGAGGGTTTTTTGGGGGACCAGGATGATGGTGGAGCTTTTTTAAGGCAGGATCGGACTTCGCAATGCTCATAAACCTAAAGCCACAAAAAGAGTTAATTTTACTTAAAGTAAGCTGTTTAAATTTGACATTTGTTTGTTCTTTCTAGTCTCTCAAAGTCCTGCGAACCTCCGAGTTTCTGCCTTACGTGGTGTTCCTTCAATCTCCCGACATCGAAGTGCTGAAGGCCATAAACCACTCAGCAGTCGAAGCAGGCGTGGTCACTAAGACACTGACGGTACGAGGAAAACAAACCCTTTCTTCTCAGTTAAATATTTCAAAACTAATACTGTATGTTGCAAATAGTATTTTAGAGAGCGACGAATGAAACAATGTGTGTGCTGTTGGTTGTAGGACGAGGAGCTGCAGAGGACGTGTGATGAAAGCTCTAAAATAAAGGCAGCGTATGGTCACTACTTCGACCTCACCATCATCAATGAGAACCTTGATGAGACTTACTGCACCATCAAAGCTGCGCTGGAAACTGTTTCTAAAAACCCCCAGTGGGTTCCAGTGACCTGGGTGTTTTAGAAACAGGTTTGAATGTACACAGAAGGGGAAGAAAACACTTCTTTGTGTTATGGACAAATACGGATAGATTTATTTTTCCCCCCAGTTTATAAATATCTGACCTTAGCAATAGCTTAGCCTAGCTTAGATATCATGGGTGAGCTGTACCTGGATACATCAATTACTGTGTGTGGGTGTGTGCACAGTCTCCTAAACTACCCATAGTTACTACTTTTGCATGTTTTCCTGCATCTTTCCTTGTTTACTGAGGACTGTAGAAGCTGAAATGCTTTTAAATGATTGTGCCATTACTGATGACCTGGAGACTTTGTTAACTTTTTCACGCAAAGTCGCCATGCCGACCTCCAATCAGCAAGCTACATCTCAAAGATGCACCTTTAATGACAGACAGCATGTACCGAGACATTCATTTGAAAGTAAAATCCTTTAACTTTAACATTCAGATATAATGTCATAAAACACATTCATTCCATAAGTCTTTATGTAAAGCACAGTACTGTCCCTTTGCGTATGTTGAATTAGTACAAAGTGAACAATGTTGTGCAGTCGATTCCTGATCGGGGGTCGTCTCCTGCACATTTCTAAATACAATACACTTAATAATATAGAAAGAGAGGGAAACAGTCTCGTCTTAACCATAATAAAGGGTCTATGTAAAAATAGCTTGTATGGTATTCAAATTCTAGCTACAGGTTTAGTGATGAAAAATCATTTAATCTAAAACACTAAGCATTACATTCCAGATGTTCTTTCTGGCGAAAGTCTTACCTCTCCTTTCCACTGAACGAGCAGCAATACACGTCTGATAGCCGCAATTAAAGTCAATGAGACTGTTTTCACTGCGCACGAAGCAGCGCGCATGAGACACGTCCCAGAAGCGTAGTGTCTTTTTTACGTGGTACGCTTCTAAAACGCGTCAAGCTCAGCAGTTTAGTTTGGACCAGACAGGAAATCAGGCGTTCATACCCAAGTTTCAAAATTAAAGGGTACGTGTGGATTTCCGTTTGTGAGACCACGTAGAAAATCCAGTACCTGTGACGGATTTGAAGTCCGTAGGTGGTGTGAAAATAAATCACATACCTTCTGGATACATGTTTCTCTCTGCGTGTTGTTGTGTTTACTTAGGAAATCACACGCGTTTTCGCTATTCTCATGAGATTTCATGATCTTCCGGGACCAGCTGAATGTAATGCTTGCGAGAGGGATAGGCAGAGATTTTGGTTAAAAATAAGTCAGGCGAGTGAATATTTATAGAGGAATTTATTCCATAAAATCATGCATGAAGTGAGAGTGTTCAGACTAATGCAAAGGCAGATGCAAACAGACTCTGGAGGTCACTGCAGCTTGGCTGTTTTTATAGGTACGCTGATACCGTTAGCTATCAGAATATGGTCGTCATAATATGTCTGAGACTGCAGCTGCAAGCTTAAACAAGAACTCTATGTCACTGTGACTTGTCTGTGTAAATGTTACTAAAATTCTGCCTTCTCAGTGTATAAAATGCTCCCGGTGGGAAGGGACGCACAGCTAAACGCTACGTGCTACTGACGCGTCCAGTGGAAAGGCGGGGTTAGACTCTGTAAGAGCCCCTCAAATGGATTTGTTGAACAAATAAAACAGATTAAACAAAACCAGCATGATAAATACATACAAATTCTTCAGCTGAGCTGATCGGCAACAAGATGGATCTAACTTACTGAGACAGGTTTGTTAACTCTGCATTGTGAACTGCTTTCACTGCCTTAATGTCTGGCTATAAAATAGAATAGAACTAGAAGTGTATTAGTGCCAAATACTCAGACATATCAGGAGAATTACACGTGTGATATGAACTGAGGGTCTTTATATGGTTTAGAATAAAAATAGGACAGAGTTTGTAACTCTTCAATCCAAACAAACGCTGCCATTCGGTTTTGTTTGTAGTTGTACTTTTTTTTAATAGTTACCTCCATTTTGCACTCTTACATTTTAGCTATTATCATTTTACAGATTTATTTTTTTATGTATTTATTAACTGTTTTACACAATTTCTAGATGTAGATGCAGAAGGTTATCACAGAGATAAAATTGTGTTGTATTTATGAAATGTCCTTCTTTAGTAAATGTGGTTAAATCCTCACGTGTAAATAAATGTCTATGGGTGAATAAGACAGGAAGTAAAAGCACTCAAAGTTCCACCATACAGATGTGGGCAAAATGGTACACTTCATTAATGAAAGAAAACCCCACACTTTTTTACCCTAAGGGCGTATTTCCTGTTGTGTCCATATCTTAGGAGGTCGACTACATGCCCATCAACTAGATATATTTATTTAATTTGTCAGCTGTGGTCACAGGAACATGAAGCTGCTTGTAGCAGGTCTAGTAGTCTTTAGCTTTAAACACCCACTCAGATGAAAATTGTGTTTTTCGTGTTGTTAACATGTTCGTGTGGCATTTTTCTGATGCTAGAGGACGTATCTTAGAGAGGCCCTTCCATTAAAAACAGTTTTTCTGAGGTTTCCGTTGAATATTTTAGCTCCACAGGTGTTCTTACCTTCATAGTGGGTGTGAAAAACAGGTCAACAGCAGGTGGGGATAACACCCGAGTTCTCCTGAGTTCGAACAGCCTGTATTTGTTACGTCACATCTACTTGGCTCATTAGTATTCACTACAGTTGAGACCACACCTAGCATGCTGCTGGCTAAAAGCTTTTAGCATAAACACTATCAAACCAGAAGAGACTCGGTGCGCTGTTGCCATGCGCTGCAGGGAGGAAACAGTATACCTTGCTCTCATAGGCTAGTTTGTTAGCCAATCTGAGTCCAGCAAATTTGCATAATGAATATTAATGAGTTGCAGCCGAAGCCGGACGACTCTTCATGCAGATAGATTGAAAGGTCTGTTAATCAGAGTTTCCTAACATTTTTTAGATATAAAATGTTTCATATTACATTTTAATACTTGAGAAATAACTACAAAGTCATGAAATTTGTGTGAAATGGCCTCTTTAACCACAGGATACCCACAGATTGGCTACATGTGTATAAATGTCATTTTCTTGTCTTTAAGCTCTCCAGATGTGTTGTGCTCTCATGGGTTGCCATACACTGTGTGACACTGTCCATAGTACCAACAACAGAAACATTTCCTAACAGATCTTTTTGTATTCATATTTTTGTGCATTTTGTGGCAGCTACTGAAGGCTTTAATACACAATGAATTTTAAATAGGAAATATGAGCATGTGTCAGATAATTTAAACGCTCTGACACACATCTCACCACCTTTAGGGAACGTTTTTAATCATTTTAAAACCAGTTTTTTATTTGGCCTCTAGTTTCAAACCCTAGTTTGGGAATAACTGTTTTTCCTGGCAGCTATACTTATTCCTTCATCTGAAGTGTTGGGATATACCGTCTTTGCTGTTTTGAGGATCGACATTCCAAAACCTCAGTGTGTCTTTTTTTTTCTATGAAATCACACAAATGCAATAAAAACGTTTTTGTCTCCGTATGTCTTCAATGGTATATGAGCATTTTAACACATTAGCATTAGCGCTAACGCTCACAATAACTCGTTTACTATAAACAATTTTTATACATTTTCATGGCACAGTGGCAAAATTGTTGAAATAAACTTGCACGGTACATATTTATACAATATATATACATACCTATTTGTGTATACAGTAAAAAATGTGGTAAAGTACGTACTATATGAAGAACTGCCGTTAACATAAAGATGCGTTTATTTAGGTTACAAAAACATGTCAGTGATGCCATTTTAACTCATCTGAGCCCTTCAAAGAATTTTATCAAAGAATGAAAACAATGACAATTAATTTTGACAAATTGATCATGAAAAAGAAACTTAGAAATAATAACATAAAATGCTTAAATTAGTTAATAGTAAAGGCATGTTGCAAATGCTATGTAATTCTAATAAAACTGTTTACTATCAGACTTTTTTGGGTAAAAGTAGATGACCTGTGTTGAGATATTTGGGACCAATTGTTTTATTTTGAAAAACAAGTGATGATCCTTTGTTAATGTTAAACTTTGAACTGCACTTCAAAATGAGCCTGATGTGTAATTCAAGCCTGCCATCAATGGGATTTCTGTGTATTCTAAATAAATTATTCATGTGACTGAAATCAATTGTAATTTCCTCGTTCTTTTCTGTAAAGTTATGGAATAGTTGACATTAAAAAAAAACATGTATAAACATGATTTGAGGTTCTTACCCCTATTTTCCACTGAATGCGTAACAGATGCGCAATGTTAGTGACGCGTAATACGCTAATGATAGCCGCCATTAAAGTCAATGAGACCGTTCCCACTGCGAGCGAAGCAGCGCGAATGAGACGCATCTCAGAAGCGTAGTGTCGCAGGTATTTTGTTCCAGTTCTATTTTTTACATGGTACGCCTCTGAAACATGTTCAGCAGTTTAGTTTGGACCAGACAGGAACTCAGGCGTTCGTGAAACGTAAAATACACGGAAGTTTCAAAATTAAAGGACAGGTGTGGATTTCTGTTTGCAAGACTAAGTAGAAAATACGTTACCTGTGATGGGTTTGAAGTCCGTAGGTGGTGTGAAAATAAGCCACATACCTTCTGGATACATGTTGTCGTATTTCTCCCTGCAAGTTGTTGTGCTTAAGGGACGCTCGGCTGATTGCGCGAGCAAAATGCTACATGCTGCCGACGCGTTCAGTGGAAAGGAGGGGTACTCCATAGACTGGCTTCTTGTGTAACTTCACAGAGGACAGATTGATTAGAGGAAATTGATCACTGTTCAATGACAAGACTGAAAAAATAAGCTATAACTTTGTTTTTTTTAGAGTACATCAGGTGAAGTAGAGCCGATTCCACATTGAAGACGTTTATTTGATATGTGCGTACTCTGGCAGAAAAGTTAGTATTGCTGTATTGCACCTAAAGGTATAACTATGACTCCACTTGGGGTGGGTTTGTCTTTTCAGAGTGGGAGTTCTTTTTTGCTTTTTTTAGAGGAAAACAATTGAAAATTAAAAAGTAAAGTGTGAGGTAACCTGCTTTTTGTAAGCGTTTCTCTGATAATAATACGCTAGTATTATTACAGCCGGACTTGAGCAGTTTTTTGCCTTTACACCTAAGCATCGTGACTCCAAAACATTATATTTGTCACTATTTTCTAGTCATGATAAACTGGAATACATGATTAGCTGTAGACCCACATATACTGTAGCTTTCAAGCTAAAGGAAGTGGATCTTCATGAATAACTGAGAGCAGATCCGGTACCTCACCATGAAAAGATCTCTCAGCCATCATCAATCTCTTGGATTTTACACACAACTTTACATTTTTACACACACCCAGAACAGTGGAAAGTCCCACGTCTCTCAGAAAACCCCGTGACAGAGTTTCTCCTGGCGTCAGACTGTTAGGAAAAAAATCTGATGAAACTGCAGGTTAAAGCAGCTGAACTTTCTGACATTTGTGATTTTAAAATTTGAGTTTGTCTGAAATAAAATGTAGACACAAGGATAATAAACATCTGCATTTAGTATTAGCACTGAATGAAAAATGAACTTTAGCTTTTTTTATCCTATAAGTAGCTGAGGATGAAGAGCTGTTTCTTCTTTATTTGTTTCAGGATCAGAGTCTGTGTTGAAATAAATAGTCAACCTGCCGGTTTCTTTTTATTAAATTTATTATCTTCAGAATCTGATCACATTCCATTTGGACTGAGCTGTTTGATAATAACTGATTTTGAATCTAGACCTGTTGACTTCATCAGTGAATTAGTGCTACATAAATAAACTCAAACTGAATGAAAGTTTTACCGAAAAGGTCGAGCATCCGATCTCTTCCTTTTACAACTTTTTGGCTCTGAAGTCATTCCTTTTTTACATTAATCCAGTAGAACTATGACAATCCCAGCAGAACAGGAAGATATTTGTAAGAAGGAACAACCTCACCCATCCTTAAGGCAGTGTAGTAATCAGCCAAAAAGTTCCTCTGTGGTTGCGTGTACCACTCTGAATGGATCTAAAGTGTTGAACAACTGTCTCTCTCTTCTCTGCTGCACTCATGTGCTCAGTGTGGTGAACCACTTCATCATTTCAGCATCAGACATCTCTAATTATTACATGTTACATATCATTTTAACTAGTTTCTAACAGTTTCTCTTTTCTTTGTCCCTCAGTTCGCTCGTTGTATCTGCAGCAGTTTGCAGCTTTTCTTTTGCCTGTTTGGTTATTTTTCTCTTTTTTTTACTGCTTTATCAGCTTTTCCCACCACTTCAATTATTCAAGTCAGCATCTCTTTATTTTTGTCTTTTTTACTGTTTCTGTGTATTTGTTTTCCTTTTAACTTTCCTTGGGTGTCATCATCAGCTGAGTTGCTATGTTGTGGTGGGAGTTACTTGTTCTACTGAGCTGTGTGCTGGCAGCAGTCATGCTGTTCCTGACCGCCGGGAAACGCTACAAGGTGTTCGGTGAGAGGTACCAGAGGCCACCGGGACCCCTGGTCACCGATGTCAGAGAGAGGGATGCCAGGCTGAAGAGAGGTAAAAAAAAAAAGAGACTAGGTTGGGTGCACTGTAAAAAAATCTCTGTTTTTTCTGATAATATTAAATAATTTCTCAAACATAATTCAATAATACTGTAAGATAAGAATAATCTACCACATATTACTCATTATGAATGTACTAATACTTTCTGTCACAGATTAAATCATGTGTATGTTGAGATGGTTTTAAAATTCTAAATTTCCATGTGAACTGGCCATAAATTGAACATCAGTTGTTAAAGATTTCATAAGATCAAACATTTATGCTCATAGTTTTTAATATTCTATTAATGAACTTGTTAACTTTTCCTTTTTGACTCTGGATTCCTCCAAGGTACAGAGATTTTTGAGGAAAGAAATTTAATGTTAAGGAATAAGAGGAACCCTTTTTAATCACATACCAGAGGATAAAACCTTTTTCGGCTTATCTGTGTAAACATGAAAATTGCTGCACGCAGGGTTTCGAGAAGACCGAGTTCCCCGCAATCTGGATGCGGTGGTGATTGGGAGTGGAATCGGAGGTTTGACAGCAGCTGCACTTTTATCCAAAGCAGGGAAGAAGGTTGTAGTTTTGGAGCAACATGACCAGGCTGGAGGTTGCACACACACTTTCCAGAATAAGGGATTTGAGTTTGATGTAGGTATGTTCCCACAGGAAAATCACACCACATTTTGTCAATGTTTTGAGTATATTGTGACCATGAATTTTCAGAACAAGTTTGGATTGTGCTTCATGTCACAATGTCAGTGTGAATCTTTTAAAGCTCCTCTTAACATATTTGAGCATTCTGAAATATTTAAAAAAATAACTACAGGCTTTTATTTTGTTAAATTAGCATGAGTTCATTTTACATTGAGGAGATATTTACTTTAAAGTTGAAAATATCAAATTATCTAAAGCAACTTTTACATGGTTAGCAAGAGGCACTCGTGTTTATGGGGTGCTGTTTGTAAAGTAACACAGTCAAATATTAGCAGCAATATTTTTGGTTATTTAGCATATAGGAGAAAAAAATGGGTTAATTTTTCAAATGCATGTTTTCACCTTGTTATTCGTTTATTTATAAATGTAACATTTACTAACTAAATATTCAGCTAACAAACTAAATATTTAGTTTTGAAAATAAATATTCAGTATTTTAAATAAACATTTAACTTCAAATTAAATATTTAGCTTGCTAACTAAATATTTAGTTAGTAAATGTTACATTTAGAAAAAAAATGAATAACAAGGTGAAATGGTGTATTTAAAAAATGAACCCCATTATTTTTCTCCCATGACAAGCTAACCAAAAATATTGCTGTTGACTGTGTAACTTTACAAATGTGGGTTATTTTCACACATGACCACATAAGAAACATGTGCAAAACATGTGTTTTATGTGTTACATTTACATGCGGGAAATGACTCGTTAGTATGGGAATGACAGATTTTGAAACCTGAGCTAATGTTCACATATTTGACAGTTCTGTGAGCTTATATTTTCATTATGTGACATATTTGAATGATTTTAGTTTATTTCTCTTGTATCAGAAAGGGTTTTATTTTAAACATGTTGCCCTGACTTCTTCCTGTTCACCCTACCATCAGGTGTTCATTACCTGGGCCAGCTTCATGAGAACAGCATGTTAAAGATTGCTTTGGATCAGATCACAGATGGGCAGTTGCAGTTTGCAAGGCTGGAACAACACTATGACACATTGTTCCTGGGTGATCCAGACCAGCGCCGGTAGGCTAGGCATTGCTACTCAGTGAAGTCTATCATTCTTTTTTTTTTTTTTTTTATTTAGCTGTTGGCATTTTTATTCAGCACTGAACAACATTTAATAGCATCTGTCACATTCAGCATTCATTGCTTATATTTCCAGACAGTCTTTCATTATGTGTTGAGGTTGTCAGCAGTTGGAAAAACAAAAATCACTGACATTTCTTACGTTGTACTTTATTTCACTCCACTCCCTCCATCATACATGTTGCCATCAACAGGGAGTACCACATCCATGCAGGAAAGACTGAGATGGCAGCTTGTTTGAAGAAGCAGTTCCCAGAAGAAGAGAAAGCTATTGATGAGTTGATGAGACTGATGAAGGTATGATGGAAGGTGACGATAACTGTGACAGCACTAAAACCTTATAATGGAAGACTAAAAGAACTTAACTATTTATTTATTTGTTTGTTTGTTTGTTTTAGTAAAAGCAAACTTGAAATATGAAATTTAAATTTCACAGCATGGATAAGGATTAAAAATGTTATTATTTTTACAATATATACAAAACAATTTAAGTATGGAAAGACACTATCGTCCAGCGTGGAGGCTTATGGTGCGTTCACAACCTTCAACGTCAGAAGCGGCAAGTTTACATGTAAAGTCTATGGTGGAGTGCATCAGACAGATGTCAACGGCTCTGCGTCGCTTTGTGAGCGTTATGAGCGTCAACTTTTTAAGCTTTTCAAGCCTTTCAGGCGTTGACATTTGAAAAGCTCGAAACGCAGAAAGTTCAGCTAGCTGAACTTTTGACGCTCATAACGCCCTTGAAGAGGCATGTCAACCAATCAGAGCGTCTCATTTAGTGACGTACCTGAATGAAGCAGGAAGTCTTCAAACAGGGTGCGGGACAGACGGAAGTAGCGCTGGAAGCAAACCTCATCCATATGTAGCTCCTGGAGCAAATGGTTTAACTCCTCAAACTCAAAACGCATCTGAAGAATGGGGTGTATCCACAAACGGAGTAAATAAAGCCAAGACACTCAGACAGCTCAGAACATCCGATAACAAGGGAAGCCCCGCCTTTGTGCTCATTTTAACGGTCAAGCGTTACGAGCTTTAACGCCTACGCGCTCTGACTGGCAGGCGTTACAAGCTTCAACTTTCAAGCGTCAAACTTGGAGCCTTATGAATGTTGCTTGACGTTGACAAAGTGGCCGGTGTGAACGCACCATTAGGTGTACACAAACCATAAACAGTCACACAAACCACAGCTGTTAAATGACTGTTCTCTGTAGGGATTGCTGTGCTTGGGGTTTCAAACTCTGGTATTGGTTTCATTGTGAAGAAACCCTCATTCTTCCAACCTGTGTACCAAAACAGTAAAATCCTGAAAATATCAGGACAACATTCACATAAAAAACAACTTTGTCAAAAAACAGCCACTCAGTTTCTAAAAGGCATTTTCATAGTAAATCTTTTCTTTGCTATAAACATTTCCTAGTCAGAGAAGCATGCCAACAATATTGATTCATTTTATTCTTTACGTTTGCAGCATGCTGCACGAAGAACTCCCCTTATTGCCCTCTTGAAGATCATCCCATACTGGCTGGTTCACTTCCTGATTCAAACTGGTCTTTTGGATCGAATATCTTCTGTGTTTCATCTAGCAAGAACCAGCCATACAGAGATGATGTCCCGTCTCACACAGAACAAGGACCTGCAGGCGCTGTCTGCCTACCTGTTCTATGGTACCAGTCACTTAAAGAAGCTTTCCAATAATCACACACACAGCACACACTCCTACGGTAACTGTATGATCTCCTGTTCTTCAAGGTGTTCCTCCCAAAGAATCCAGCTTCCTCATCAATGCTCTTCTTCTTCATCACTACAAACGGGGGGCATATTACCCAATCGGGGGTGCCAGTGAATTTGCCTTCCACATCATTCCAGTCATTCAGCGAGCAGGTGGTCAAGTGCTGGTCAGAGCTCCTGTACAACGAATTCTCATCAACGACCAGCGGGATGCCTGTGGTGAGTAACGGAGGGGTCGACAGCAGGTGAAAAGCAGGAGTCACAAATTACCTTCAAGTTTCATCATTGTCTTTGTGTGTCAGGTGTGATTGTTCTTAAAGGACAGAAAGAGATTGAGGTCAATGCTCCTGTTGTCATTTCTAATGCTGGAATCTTCAACACTTACCAGAAATTTCTACCTCAGCACATCCAGGATAAGGATGGTACAGTTTGATTTCTCGTGTGACGGTCATGCTTTTATTAGGCGCTGCAATTTCTGCAGGATCTACATGCTTTTTACTGTCTTTGCATGTTTAGAAATCAAGTCATTGTTGCGCATGGTTCGTCATGGAATGGGTTCCTTCTTGGTCTTTGTTGGTCTGGATGGAACCCCAGAAGACCTGAACATCGTTCCTACCAACTTCTGGATGTATAAAGACAATGACCTGGACTCACTGTAGGTTTTTCTGCCTTTATTTTCAATTCTTTTTATAACTTCACTTTAGTTTAATCCCTTTGAAGAAGGTGTTCCCTTATTATCAGTATAAGATTGGTGTTAATAGTAGTAGTAAGATGTAAAATTGGTATACTACAAGACTCCATGTTTGGAACGTTGCTTGAATATCAGTGAAAAACCTAAAATGCTGAAACATATTAAGGGCCAAAGACTCACAGATGATGGAAAACATGGATTCTACAGCAGACTGCAATGGTATTGATCAAGCAAAAATTGGTTTAAAGCTGGAGTGCGTAACTTTTACATGTCCGTGAATGTCCGTTTCAGCCAAGCCACTATCAGAGGAGATGACACAATGCAGATTAAGCCGATCGGCTCCTCAAACATCTCATGGTATTTTTTCAATATATATAATTTTTACTTTGCGTGTCGACTTGTGACATTCCCGCGCTGTCGCACGTGAAATTACGTCTTTTATGTCACAACAAGAAAAATAATAAGAAATCGAACGCAGTGTCTCGTAGCAGCCGGCAGAACGTGAAGGTCGACATGGCGGAGAATCCAAATAAACAGCCGAGAGACACTTATCGGGAAGTGGATCCTACCACGAAAAAAAAAAAAAATTCCTGGACGTTCGGCAGAGGGACTATTGGCTAAGAAGGAAAGTGATCGAAGGAGAAGGCAAACGCGAATTTGTATCGGCGTCGCTTTTCCTCGGTGGAGAGAAGAGATCTGGCTCATGTTCAGGGGTGCACATAAGTGGTCCGCAGGTCCGCACACACTGTCAAAATATAAAATGCGCACCAGATGAAACCCAGAGCGCCGAAATTCCAGCTGATCAGCTGATTCTGTCTCTATCTGTGTCAGTTTGTGTCTGTCAGTTTGTGTCTGTCAGTTTGCCAGTGTAACGGTTTTTCAGTCAGTCAGATCAGTGCAGCTGATTGCAGGATTCTGCATCGTGTCAAAACTGAAAAAATTCACTGAATAAGACAAATAGATCATTGTGGCCCCAACAGCTGACTAATAAATTTCAACACCAAACTGTTAAATGTAGATTAAAGTGAACAATCAAACCTGTAAACAATCCAACCTGAACTCTGAAGGTTTTTTTTTTTTTTTTACCAGTATTTTTATATTTTACTGGTTTCTCTTGATTTTTTCAACAATGAAATGATATTTATTGAAACAAATATAGAGCCAGGTAAAGTAAACAGACTGAATTTGAAGCTTGATTAAGACAGATACCGGTTGGAATAACAACGGCAGAGATAAAGCGGTGGCAGCTGGGCTTACGTCATATGGAAGCGCCTGCTTTATTGTTGTAATGACGCAAAAATTCCGCTAGGGGGCGACAGAAGTTACAGAAGTTACGCACTATGGCTTTAAGTATCATTCTTTGTATTGAAACTGTACCAAAATCTTATACATTGTGCTTTACAATCAGATGCCATCTGATCTGGGATTCAAAATTCAAACATTATTTTTAATCCCCAAAGGGAAATTAGATGTTGTAGTAACTCAGTTCTTTAGGGAGCCATTGTAGAGGGTTATAGCTATGAGCAGGAAGGACCTCCCATAGTGGTTTGTGATGCAGCGGATCTGGAACCTGCAATACAACACGGGTTGTATGCTGTGATTCTATGGCACTTTTTTGATTTCATATCTGTTTGGACACAAACAGTCTTCAACAGTCCTGAAGTAGTTGAAGTCTGATTGGTTTAGATCAGGAATGTCTAACTTAACTTGCTTCTACACACCTGATTTAGATGAACGGGTCATTATTAGGCTTCTGAAGGACTTGCTGAAGAGCTGGGGATTGGGAACAGGTGTGTTGAAACATCACCTTAGAGACCTGGCAGAATTCATCCTGCATATGAGACAAGCTCAACTTTGTGCTGAGTTTTCTCATGGTCCACAAAATGCATGTGAACCAGACAATCAAACCCATGACCCTCTCTACATCCTTTTTAAAGATAGAAATTTACAGTTCAGTTTACTTTACTTATATAAAACCAGTTCATAACAAAAGTAATTTCAAGGCACTGTACAGACACAGTCAATCCAACTCACACCAACATGTCCAGATTCAATAAACAAACATTTCAATCTAATTGTACATATCTCAAAAAAAGATGAAGGAGCAGTTTGAAAACATGTGAAATCTCAATTGGAATAAAAAATCCTGCTGGATATCTACAGTGGGGCAAAAAAGTATTTAGTCAGCCACCAATTGTGTAAGTTCTCCCACTTAAAAAGATCAGAGAGGCCTGTAATTTTCATCATAGGTATACCTCAACTATGAGAGACAAAATGAGGAAAACAAATCCAGAAAATCCCATTGTCTGATTTTTAAAGAATTTATTTGCAAATTATGGTGGAAAATAAGTATTTGGTCACCTACAAACAAGTAAGATTTCTGGCTTTCACAGACCTGTAACTTCTTTAAGAGGCTCCTCGGTCCTCCACTCGTTACCTGTATTAATGGCACCTGTGTGAACTCATTATCAGTATAAAAGACACCTGTCCACAACCTCAAACAGTCACGCTCCAAACTCCACTATGGCCAAGACCAAAGAGCTGTCAAAGGACACCAGAAACAAAATTGTAGACCTTCACCAGGCTGGGAAGACTGAATCTGCAATAGGTAAGCAGCTTGGTGTGAAGAAATCAACTGTGGGAGCAATTATTAGAAAATGGAAGACATACAAGACCACTGATAATCTCCCTCGATCTGGGGCTCCACGCAAGATCTCACCCCGTGGGATCAAAATGATCACAAGAACGGTGAGCAAAAATCCCAGAACCACACGGAGGGACCTAGTGAATGACCTGCAGAGAGCTGGGACCAAAGTAACAAAGGCTACCATCAGTAACACACTACGCCGCCAGGGACTCAAATCCTGCAGTGCCAGACGTGTCCCCCTGCTGAAGCCAGGACACGTCCAGGCCCGTCTGCGGTTTGCTAGAGAGCATTTGGATGATCCAGAAGAGGATTGGGAGAACATCATATGGTCAGATGAAACCAAAATAGAACTTTTTGGTAGAAACTCAACTTGTCGTGTTTGGAGGGGAAAGAATGCTGAGTTGGATCCAAAGAACACCATACCTACTGTAAAGCATGGGGGTGGAAACATCATGCTTTGGGGCTGTTTTTCTGCAAGGGGACCAGGACGACTGATCCGTGTAAAGGAAAGAATGAATGGGGCCATGTATCGTAAGATTTTGAGTGAAAACCTCCTTCCATCAGCAAGGGCATTGAAAATGAGACGTGGCTGGGTCTTTCAGCATGACAATGATCCCAAACACACCGCCCGGGCAACGAAGGAGTGGCTTCGTAAGAAGCATTTCAAGGTCCTGGAGTGGCCTAGCCAGTCTCCAGATCTCAACCCCATAGAAAATCTCTGGAGGGAGTTGAAAGTCCGTGTTGCCCAGCGTCAGCCCCAAAACATCACTGCTCTAGAGGATATCTGCATGGAGGAATGGGCCAAAATACCAGCAACAGTGTGTGAAAACCTTGTGAAGACTTACAGAAAACGTTTGACCTCTGTAATTGCCAACAAAGGCTATATAACAAAGTATTGAGATTAACTTTTGTTATTGACCAAATACTTATTTTCCACCATAATTTGCAAATAAATTCTTTAAAAATCAGACAATGTGATTTTCTGGATTTTTTTTCCTCATTTTGTCTCTCATAGTTGAGGTATACCTATGATGAAAATTACAGGCCTCTCTGATCTTTTTAAGTGGGAGAACTTACACAATTGGTGGCTGACTAAATACTTTTTTGCCCCACTGTAAACTGAAAATGAATGTGTACTGTGTTGGAAACAATATGTAATAATTTTATTTCTAACTCTTAAAGAGGCCCTTCAATTTAAAACTGTTTTTCTGAGGTTTCTGTTGAATATTTTAACTCCACCTTCATAGTGGGTGTGAAAACAGGTCAACAACTTCTCTTTCAGTTTTAATCTCTTAAACTACGCAGGTGGCGATAACACCCGAGTTCTCCCGAGTCCGAACGGCCTGTATCTGTTTCACCACAACTCCTTTGTTCGTTAGTTTTCGGCAGCTCCCGCAGTTGAAACCACTCCTAGCATGCTGCTAGCTAAAAGCTGTAGCATAATGTATCAAACAGGAAGACATGACGTCTGACGTTGCCATGCACAACGGGGCAGGAAACAGTATTCTTTGCTCTCATAGGCTAGTTTGTTAGCCAATCAGAGTCCAGCAAATTCGAACAATGAATATGAACGAGCTGCTGAAGAAAGCCTGACGGAAGGAGATGGAACCACCCGAATTTTAACGCAGACAGATTGAAAGGTCTGTTAATAAGTGTTTCTTATTTTATTTAGTTATAAAATGTTTCATATTACTGATTAATACTTAAGAAATAACCACAAAGTCCTGAAATGTGTATGAAATGGCCTCTTTAATAATTTCAAAAGAATTCTCAGTTTTGTGACAGGTCAATCTAAAAACCATGCCCCACATTTCTACATTTAAGAGTGCAGTACATGTTAAATCAGCTCTGGTTATATTTTATTGTGTATTTTATGGGTAAAACTAAAATATTGTCCATTTGTGTGTTTTTGTGCATGTTTGAAGTATGGAGAACTATTCTTCTCTGAGCAGAGATCAGGTCTTAGGAAACATCCCCATGATGTTCATCACCTTCCCTTCTGCTAAAGACCCAACAGCCAACATCAGACATCCAGGTAATACAGTGATTCTTGGAGGGTCTGATGTTTCACTCTGTGGTTTTTAATAAAGCTTTCTTTCCCTAAGACAACAAGTTCCACAATCGTAACCCATAATTTCCATGGTTTATGCTGTTCTTTTATTGACTCCATTCTTTTCTCTTTAAAGCTAAGTCTAGCATGACATTGCTAACAATGGCTCGCTATGAGTGGTTTGAGGAATGGAAGGAAACAAAACTTGGAAAGAGGGATCAGGAGTACTTAAATCTGAAAAACAGCATGGCCCAAGAGCTTCTGGACTGGGCGTTGACTGTCTTCCCTCAACTCAGAGACAAGGTTTGTTTCATTGTTTCACATTTAAGACCTTTAAAACTCTGTAAACCAGTGTTTCCCAACACTGGTCCTCAGGGCACACTGTCTTACATTTTTTAGATTTTTACCTACTTTGGTACACATGATATCAAATAATAGATCATTTGCTGGACTCTTCAGAAGTTAAAATTGTCCGGTAATTTGTTCATTTGAATCAGCTGTGTTGGAGCATCACATCTAAAGCATGCAGGTTTTAGTGTGCTTTGAAGACCAGGGTTTAGAAACACAACTTTAAACCACCAACTTTTAAAAAAAAAGGTGCAATAACATTTTTACCAAGACTGTGGATGTGACTGTAAAAAAAAACATTTCACTGCTCAGTGAGAACCTATAATGTTAATTGTTAGGGATGCATCAATACCGATACTGGTATCAGTCATGATACCATTCTAATGTACTCATTGGTATTGGTTAGTTACTATGAACCGATACATAAAATGTGGAAACTCCACAGTAAATTCACAGAAAATGTTTATTTTTCACTTGAAATTTTAGTTTTGTGATCATTTTTATTAATATTTTATTTTTTTCATCGAGTTTACCATCATTTTTTGTAACAAGCAGAGAAAAAAATAAAAAACTGTCTTCCAATTCATTGCATTTTTTTGTGTGGTAGAAATATCAGCATTGGTACTCGGTATCGGCAAGTACTCAGATCCAAGTATCGGTATTGTATCACTTTGAAAAAAGTGGTATCGTTGCAGCCCTATTAATTGTATTTTATTGACACAACTATTAATCAGATGGCCTGTTTGTAACAGTTAAAACATTATTTTCACCTTTCTTCTTCACAGAATGAGCCTTTTTAAAATGAATTAGGTGATAGTGTGTAACATTTTTACTTAATATCAGAATCCATGCTGATTTCTCTCTGCTCCCGATGTTATGACATGTATCTGTGTGTTCAGGTGGTGATGGTAGATGCTGCCACCCCTTTAACTAATGTTCATTATTTGGGGGCTCCAAGAGGTGAGATGTACGGTGCTGAACACAACTTGGAACGCTTCATTCCAGAAACAGTTGCCAAGACGAGACCACAGACTCCAGTCAAAGGCCTGTACTTAACAGGTGATGTATGTGCATGTAGATAACATGTTGTAGTACCATGAACTCCAGCTGTGTTCAGTTGGATAGAGCCGGGAGTTTGTTACATGGTCAGTTTGTATGTCCTCCTGTCATGGAGACATAATTATTACACTTTTTTACTGTAAAGTTGTCATTTCTGAGTATACTGGGACTTTTCATCTGGAACAGCTTGACCACAGCGCTCATCCATGGAAAACTGCTTTGGGGGTTGATTTGGTTAACAACCAGATAACTTTCTCATTTTCTTTCTTTGTTCATTCAGCCTGTTAACAGATGTTCTCTGACTTCCAAAATACATAAAGCTCCATGTCCATCTTAAAAGGTTTCTGGGCTTCCATTAATTGCAGTGTAATCAGCTGTTTGTTCACCAGCACCGCTAAAATCTCCGATGTCTCACGAATGCGCGCAGGGAACAGAGATGGGCGGGGCTTAGAGCTGTTAGCCTGCTCAACAGCCCTGCCCACCTGAAACAAAGCATTCCAAGATGAGACGAGATGGGAACAACAGCTGAACTTTCAAAAAGGGCCAATTTGAAAAATGCATGGTTTTTACATGTCACTAGCTACGTTTACATGCGCCAAATTTCCCCAATCTAATTAAAATCTTGGTCGATCGGAATTCCCAAATCCCTGTTCACATGGACACTAACTGAAATGATCTGATCATGCCATGAGTACACATGCACCAAGCACTCAATCAGGTTAAATGAGTTGAGCATGCGCACAGCGAGTTGTTTTTCCGGGGGAAGAAAAAAAATAAACAAACTCCGTCCTTTCTGCACGTCTTTCCCGCCCCATCGTGTGCTCGAGCTGACTCACGTTTTCCCCAATATGGACCTTGTGCAGGTGATTACCTTTATGTTTGGGTTTTTACTGGTCGCATTAACCAAGCTAGAGGCTGAATACATATTGCTACTGCTCCTCCACCACAGGAGAGGAGAGCAGGATGACAGGATGACTGCACCAGCAGACCACTTCTGTTTACTTCCCGCCATGTTTTCTACTTGGGTCTGCGAAAGCAGAAAGACGTCACTCTGAAGTTGTACGCATGCGCAGTGGGCTTTTTTCACCCTTTCTTTCCGAATGGGTGTGTACATGCACGTCTATCCGAATGAGGATCGGACAAAACCACCCCTCTCGATCGGAAGTAAATTTAATTCTGATCACGCTGCATCGGATCAAAACATTCTGATTGACATGTTTACATGATGTATTTTTTATCCGATTGGGTGTTTATTCCGATTAAACGTGCCCATGTAAACGTAGCTACTGAGATGTAAAGAAATGATTCAGAGTGTGTGAAAAGTGCATAATATGGGATCTTTAAAGTAAAATATCATAAAATATTGATGAAAAGTCTCTAGAGTGTTGACTTGGGATCTTTCATTAAACTACAAATTTTTATTTTAAACTAACAGAAGTGGATGAAAACAAGTGGTATTGTAAAACAAATCTACAGTATATCTACTTAAGGCTGGAAGTAATACAAAGATATTGAATGACAAAATTCTCAAATTCCATGAAGAACAAATCAGAAAGCAGAAATTCACAGTGTCATTTTATCTCTCATCATTTAAAATGTAGAGCCTTATAAAAACATGTCAAAAAATAGGATTTTTAATCGGATTTTATTTCAGTGTTAAATCACAAATCTGTATGTATTCAGGTCAGGACGTATTCTGCAATGGCGTGGCTGGAGCTCTGCACGGCGGCCTGCTCTGTGCCTCAGCTGTTCTCAATCAAATCCTCTACATTGACCTTCTTGCTCTCAAACTCCGTCTCAAACACGGAAAGAACTCAAGAGAACGTGGCAGCAACAAGGCAGCTGTTGATTTTGCTGTAAGAGGAATTTAGTTGTGTCAGTGTATCTAAAAAAGAATGTTTCATATATAATTGCAACCTAATATTGTCTTTTGTGTTTTTCAGCTGTTCAAAGGATGATTAGATGAGTGAATAAAGACTGAAAGAATCATGGTGGTATATCTCTCAGTTTACTTCCTTTGTTCAATGTCAAAGACGAGTTTCTTCATAAACTACTGAGTCCACAGTCTGTTTATAAGACTGTAAAAACTTAACCGAAAATATTTTTTATCCATATATTTTTCTAGTAAAGGTACAGTATATAAGAATTTTACAGTGAAATACTCACACAACAGTCTAATGTCCCACCGATGTTGAAAATAAAGTCTCATTGTAACAGATCTGGATCTCAGTCGGCTGGATGGTCGCTAGTTTCTGTCATTTTAAAAAAGCTAGCCCGGACTGGAATCATTATTTATACGTCCAGACTTCCTGGTTCCATATCGAATCACGTGGGTCTCCAAGGCTGCCAAGTCTTCAACACAAGCAGCTGTAATTCCACAACGACCAGCAGCTAAAAGTAAGAAACCACCACATCCTTCCAACTGAACAGCCGAGCTGCACGTAATGGGGCGTTCAAACTTAGGAAAACTCAATGCTGAACTAATAGGCCTTCAGATATTCCCAAAAATTGAACAAATACAAGAGAAACAAAACGAGGATCAACATCAGAACTGGCAACCCAACAGAAGAATCAGGGAGGGGGTGAGTGGCTGAGAGCAGATGTTTGTTTTTCAACATGAACTGCAGGATTTGAATTTGACAACAAGGTCTAATTCTTACATACTGTACCTTTAAACAAAAGTAAGCTTTATTCCACTAATCTGTTAACTCATATAAAATGATGTAACCAACACAGCGTTTATGTGATAGGTATGTGATTTTAACTGAATTCTTGTAATATTTACATGTAATAATGCTGATTTTTAGAGCATCCAAATGCCTCTTCCTCTCAGTGCCTTTGTTCTCCTGCAGAAGACAATAAAAACATACATCTGATTTGTCTTCTGCTTACTGCACTTCCTGCTCTTTCATGGACAAAAATAAATGTGACACTCAGAAAAGGAACCAATCTGTTTGTGGAGTTATAACCCTAACCCACATGGATCCTCATCGGACTGGATACTGAGTCAAATAAACTCAAAGGGGAACATAGAACACTCATACAAAATACATTTATAGTCCGAATAAAGACTGGACAAAGGGACGTAAAGGTTATCTGCAGTCTAGACTATGGACAGAACACATGAACTCAAAACAAAATGCAAAACAAAAATAACAGAAAAAGGTCTGAGATACATTTTTATTTCTATGGTCAGAATAAAACGTCCCATTGGACACTTCAAACTACGGTCAGTTATCAGGGGTCATTTGTTATGTTTCAACTCAAGGACTAAAGAAAACTAGAAACTGGATGTATCTGTTATATTATGGCTCTGTGATGGACTGACGACCTGTCCAGGTGTGACCCCGCCTCTCGCCCAATGACCGATGGAGATAAGTACAAGCTCCCTGAAACCCTGAACAGGAACAAGCAGATACAGAAAATGTCTAACTGAAACTTCCATCTTTATCAAAATTTTTGAAATCAAATGTTGATATTGTTAGAATCTCTATATGAAAACCAAACAATTGTTTCTGTTGGTTTTGATTTTGAAGAACAGTTACCTAAATTCAGCCATAAATTTGAAAAGCAACATATCTGGTTACTTTTATCACACAAGTCAAGTCTGCATGACGGCCATCATTAATAAATAGAAGTATCATCTTTGTCCTCTTTGGCCAGGAGGTCCTGTCTACAGAAGCTGCTGCGTTGTATTTTTGGAGTCATGGGGGACGTGGAGCTGATCCATCCCACACACCAACCCACAATAATGGAGTTCTTGAAGCATAAAATAACTAATTACAGCCAATTTTATTGAACAGATGTCCAACTTGTACTCCTTGCGGGGGCGGGACTTAAAGCTTATTTTGCATCCAGCCACTAGAGGGCTCCTCATCTCCTTTCAGCTTCTATTCACCTTCTAGGTTACCATGTCCAGTTGTTGATGTTGATGTTACACAGCAGTTTACATGGAAGTTCTATAAATCCATCTCGTCAGCTCCTAATGAGCTTAATGAGTGTGTGTTGTAATTGTGATGAGGCTGCAGTATATCAGGGATTCTTCTAAATTAAAGGAACTGTTACTAATACCTTCACAGAAACAGACTTCTGTATATCTAAACTAAAGAAGGGGTATTTATGTTGGCTGGTAGATGTAAACAAAATGCCAACGTGGTGCCTGCCAAAATGTATATTTTATAATATTTTACTTCAAATATAATTTTTCAAGGAAATGCCATATTTTCCTTCTAGAACCCTCTAAACACCCAGTGGAGGCATTATTTTGTTAAAAATATAGCTTTTAATGAAAATGTTCCATAAACCACCTAACTGGCCCGCAAAATTGTAATGAATATATATTCATCTCTACTACCTCTACCAATATTTTTATTTTGAAACAACTTTAAACCTTTAATGGATGCGTTATTTTGCCATAACAAAATCAAAAACGTGTGCATTGAATCCAAGGATTAAAATGGATCGATGCTTCGAAGCACCATGAATAAAGGAGCAGTGCGCGCTCCCGCGGAAGCTGACCTTTTTAGGTATGACGTCCGTGTCACAACACCGTTAATACGGGAAACGAGAAGAAACGGGCCCTCAGAGGGAACAAAGAGCGAGCGGGTAAATGTCATTTCTGTCGTAAATTGATACATGTATTTCTTCGTAAGTATACATTTTGGGAGAATAAAACTGTTTGCTGTGTTTTGTTTCTATAAGTTTGTTTGTAAAGGTCGCTGTAGTTCGGTATGCTGAAAGGTAGCTCGTGACTTTTTGTCTGTTAGCTTAGCACCGTTAGTGGTGAAAAGTTTCCTAAAGCGTTGTGCTTTCCAGAGATCTTTATCGGTTCTAACAAATATCTGATTCTGTGTATGTACACGATTCGAAGTGAACTGCTTCAAGAATAATTTGGTTTGGTTATTTATTTGTTCTCGCCGCGATATGGGGTTGACATAGTAGTTAGCAGGCCAGGCCTACTCACGCTCGTTCATTCATCCACACAGTCATTTCCAGGCCACTTAGCGATTCATATATGATTTACTTTACTTTTGAAAAATTAGATTTAACTCGTAGTTTTTTGTGGTTAAAGATTCTGTGGCATATTGTTGATCAATTATTCTTTTTTTTACGCACAGCCTAACCACTATGGAAATAGCTTCCTCTCAGTAGACCTCTGCAAGTCCAGCAACAATGTCAAGTAAGTACACACAAATATGATGAAAGTATTACAAATTGGTTCAGTGATTACAGATA
This sequence comes from Pachypanchax playfairii, assembly GCA_006937955.1. NCBI lineage: Eukaryota > Metazoa > Chordata > Actinopteri > Cyprinodontiformes > Aplocheilidae > Pachypanchax > Pachypanchax playfairii. The sequence continues at coordinate 1,947,500 of SSNP01000029.1, forward strand.
AGTGTTTTTTCCTTCATTAAATAATGGTGTGGATTTGTTTAATAAAAACAATCTAATGGATACACAGACACTTCTTCAATCCTTTGGATGAATGGTTATGGTGTGGGCTTGTTTTTCAGATGTTAACCCTCCTTTCCACCAGCATCATAAGCAGCGCACAGTGTAAGCGAAGAGTAATACAGGGGTGATGGTCACCATTAAAGTCAATGGGACCTTTCCACTGGGTGCAAAGAAGTGCAAATCGGACACATCTCAGAAGCGTAGTGTCGCAGCCCTCTCCTAAATTTACGTGACAGTTCTATAACGTCAAGCTCAGCAGTTTAGTTTGGACCAGACAGGAAATCAGGTGCTCATGAAAAGTAAAATACCCGGAAGTTTCAAAATAAAGGACACGTGCAAATTTCTGTTTGCTTGACTAAGAAAAAATAATTACCTGTGATGGGTTTGTAGTCCGTAGGTGGTGTGAAAATAAGCCACATAGCTTCTGGATTGTCTTTCTCCCCGCTTGTTGTTGTGTGTACTAACAAAATCACGCGTGATTTCGCAATTCTCCTGTGATTTTTGTGATCTCTCGAGACCAGCTGGATGTAATTGCTTCCTTGAGGGATACATGTTTAAAATGCTCCCGGTGGGAAGAGATGCTGATTTCATGGGGGAGGTTGTTGTGCTTACATGTTCGAGGTTTGACTTCACGTGGATGAGCCAGTTTGTTGTGGACGAACTTGAATTCACAGAGTTCGGAGCTCAACACCTTTGTGATGAACTGCTGCAACGGGTCCATATGAAGTTCCAATCCAGGGAATGGAAGTAGGATGTTGTAGAGATTCATGTTGGCAGATGACTCAATGCTTAACATATAGTTTGCTGTATAAAATCAGAGGTTGTAGATTAGAAATTTCTTTATCAACTCAACAAATTAACATGTTTTGTGTGCGCTGTTAGTTTCCTGATGGATGATAAACACCCTGACACCTTAAGGGTGCGTTCACACTGGCCCAAACTTCAGCTTCAGGAGCGGCAAGATAGTCTATGATAGAGTCCATCAGACAGGCGTCAGAGTCTCTGCGGTGCTTTGTGAGTGTTGGCAGCATCAACTTTTCGAGCAACGCAGAAGTTCAGCTAGCTGAACTTTTGACGCTCTTGAAGCAGCGCGTCAACCAATAAGAGCGTCTCTTTGTAGTGATGTCACTGCACGTGACTTAAATGAAGCATGAGCAGGGAAAACATAATTTCAACAATGGAAGACAAGCTTATCGCTGATGCACCCAACGTCGACGTTGTCTAGCTTTTAAGTAAATAAAGTCGAGCCACTCTCTCGCGATATGATCTGCCATAGTTCATAACACGCGGCAACAGAGGAAGCTTCAATGTACAAGCCTCAAACTGGAAGCGTTGGGAGCGTTGCTTGATGCTGACAAAGTGTCTGGTGTGAACGCACCATAAGAAAATGTAATGCCAGAAAACATTGTTCAAAATAATGGTAAAACACAGTTATTTTACACACCAGGTTGATATGTTGTTTTTCTTTCTTTAACAGAGCGCCCATCCTATGCTCCTCCTCCTCCCCCAGCCCCAACAACAGTAAGTGTCCGACTCGGCTGCTACTACAGCAGTTACCCTCAAGTAGCTAACAGCTAAGCTCCTTTACACCTTTTCTTTTCTTTGGTTTTTCTTTGTCTGAACTCACCAATGATGTCACAAATCCTGTTCAGGTCTCATCACCACTTTCACTCCTGGCTTTTCCTGTCATGTCACCATCAAGTGCTTGAACAAAAGTTTTTTGCTTGCGTCAAGTGCTTTATTGTTTTCAAGGGTAACAATTTGGGACTTTTAACTAACCTCTGCACTTCTGACACCATGCCGGTAGACTTAGTACGTATTTAGTCTGTCTGCTTGTTTGGTGCCTTTCTCCGTTTTTGCATCCACCAGCAGTGTGCAATATCATGAATTATGGAACTGTAAACACGAGATTAAATAAATTAAAGCGGCTTATTCTTGTCCTCTGTTAAACTAGTTTGAAGCAGCAGTCACATGTTGTGCACTCATTCTGAATGCCAGCTTGCAGGCTAAGTTTTTGCCTTGCATGATCAGGTCATCACAAAAAAAAAATATATATATATATATCTATTTTCATGTTTTCCCTTCCCTGTCACTTATTTCTGTTTATCCCTCTTCTTCTTGTTTGTGAGCCATTTTTCATTCGTGTTTTGTCTCATTTGTCTTCCATCAGCAAATGCCTTCCACCCCAGGGTTTGTGGGCTACAATCCTTACAGCCATCTGGCCTACAACAACCTCCGGCTGGGAGGGAGCTCCGGAGGCTCCAGCAGGGTAATGAATGTTATGAAGGAATTAAAAATCATCTATCAGTAAGGACAGAGATAGTTTTGAATCCTCCTGTTGTGTTCTGGTCTGATCAGTATTTTAGCAGTTTTCTCTTTGAATTTAGGCTGTTCTTTGTATGTGAGATGAGATTCAGTGACCTTGTTCAGACCTGCGTTAACAGGTGTTAGGTTGATTAGATCTGTGTGCATAATAAACACAGGACTGTGTATTATGCAGCGGTCAGCTGACTAACCAGCACAGGTCCACAGCTCTCTTTGTCATCTCAGACATAATAGATTCACACAACTTTTAATGTGAAATTGGGGAACTAAAGAATCAGAAATGATTTTCAAATTATGGCTCTGTGATGCAGCAGAAATAATCTGATGTAAAATTAGTTGACATAACAGCACAGAAACCGTGTATATAGGTTCATCTAGCTAAACATTTTCAAACATAGCTGCCCACGTTCTTCCTGCCTGCAAGCAGAGTTCAGAGTTTAGCTCTGAGGTCAGTGGCAGAAGCTAGACAATTCTGTTGTCCAATTTTTGTCCTTTTGATGGTGACAAGTGATATAAACTACCCAACTTGCAGTGTCCATTAGAACTGCTTGATTTTCTGCGTTGGTTTATGCATCCACAAGTTCTCTGACAACGTACTGAAGCACAAATGAAATGACTTCAGATGTGTTTGTTCATTTAACATGAGCATTACTGTGTCCTGGTTCTCCACTGATTGATATAATCCAACTAAATCAGGTTTTTAGTGAAAGGGATTCTGACAAACAGTTTAGTTAATCTGTCTAAAATAAGTCTGATTTTCAGGATGTTTCAAGCGATAGTTAGTCTTAAGTGAACCACCAGCTGAGTCTGATTTTAGAAGTGCTGTTTAACATTATATTGATCTGTTGACATTCAATTTCTTGCACAGAGTTCAGTTCAGTAAGATTAGGCCTGGGCAATATGGGGAAAAAAATGATCACAATATATTTTTCTATATCGTTCGATATCAATTTTTCTCATGATTTTTTTAAAATGTTGCCAGTTTAAAGCACCTTAAAATGTAAAAATAAAGAAACTAGATATTACCGTATTTTCTGGACTATAAGCAGCCACCTTTTTTCTAGGTTTTGAACCATGAGGCTTATACAAAGGTTCTGTGGATTTTTCTTCCACCGCTAGGGGCGCTCTAACCGCAAAAAAATAAATGCAAAGAAGAATGTGCTACTTTTTCTTTAGCAGATAGAACAGGCACGACAAATTACCAACTGGTAATTATTTACAAATTCTCACCCCTTCGTCATGGAAATGATGCAAGTTTTAAGTTGAAGGCCATAGATCTTGCTATCCAGGAAGGAAACCGCGTTGCTGTGTCAATGAATCTATGGTGAGACGTTGGAGGCGGCAGCGGGAAGAGCTCATGCAATGCCAAAAGTCGAGACAAGCTTTCAGAGGACATAAAAGTAGGTGGCCTAAACTTGAAAATGTCCTGGAGGACTGGGTGAACACACAGATAGCAGGTGGCCGAGGTGTATCCACTGTACAGATCCGACTAAAAGCCAAAACAATCGCCTGCGAAATGAATAATGAAGATTTCAAAGCTGGGCCGTCATGGTGTTTCAGATTGAGACGTAAAAACCTGTCCATAATGGCGAGGACCACTCTGTCAGCAACTCCCCCCTGACTATCAGGAAAAAGTTGAAAACTTCCACAAATTAGTTGAAACAAAGATACAAGAAAACTCCATCAGACCAGATGACATCATAAATATGGATGAAGTACCTTTGACATTTGATCTGCCTCTGACCAGGACTGTTAACAAGACAGGTGCATCATCCGTGTTGTGGAAAACAACAAGCCAAGAGAGGACGAACTTCACCTGCGTTCTGGCACGCACAGCGTTCGGACAAAAACTTTCACCAGTGGGGATTTTAAGCGCAAAGAAAAACTCCCGAAAGGCATAGTGGTGAACGTTAACACCAAAGGGTGGATGATGGAAGGCCTAATGACAGAATGGTTAACTGAGTTCTACGGCAAGCGCCCGGGAGGATTTTTTCACTGGAAAAAAGCACTGCTTGTTTTGCATAGCATGAGGGCCCACGTCACAGATTCTGTGAAAACAGCGATCAAGAAAACAAACTCCATTCCAGCTGTGATTCCTGGAGGTACAACAAAGTATTTGCAGCTCTTGACATCAGCGTGAATCGGCCATTTAAAGCTGCACTCCGGGTTGAGTGAGAGACTTGGATGACAAGTGGTAAGAAGTCATTCACAAAAACTGGCCGCATGCAAAAAGCATCCTTTTCTGTCTGTCAGTGGATCCTAACAGCATGGAGTGCTGTGAAAGAATCCACCATCACCAACGGGTTCCGAAAGGCTGGACTGCTACGCTAAGAGAGCGGCGCACCTTCAGAGCCAACTTCCCCGGAGGATGACAGTGACAGGGAGAGCGAGACTGATGGAGACAGATGTAACAAAGTGCTTCTGAGGCTGTTCAACTCCGACACTGGCTTTCAGCTGAGATGATTAAAGTGACTTGTGGTTTCAAACACGGGAGAAAAAAAGTTAAATAAATACCAGTTATTTTCTCTTGGTTCTGTTCCGTTTTAATCAGCAAAGTTGCTGCCTTGATAAAAGGCACTGCTTGGAAAGAATCTGTTCAGGTACATTTACAGTATAAAATCATTCTGTACATGTAGTAAATATCAAATTAGCCTGGTGCGGCTTGTGTGGATATGTGTATACAGTGGGGCAAAAAAGTATTTAGTCAGCCACCAATTGTGTAAGTTCTCCCACTTAAAAAGATCAGAGAGGCCTGTAATTTTCATCATAGGTATACCTCAACTATGAGAGACAAAATGAGGGAAAAAAATCCAGAAAATCACATTGTCTGATTTTTAAAGAATTTATTTGCAAATTATGGTGGAAAATAAGTATTTGGTCACCTACAAACAAGTAAGATTTCTGGCTTTCACAGACCTGTAACTTCTTTAAGAGGCTCCTCGGTCCTCCACTCGTTACCTGTATTAATGGCACCTGTGTGAACTCGTTATCAGTATAAAAGACACCTGTCCACAACCTCAAACAGTCACGCTCCAAACTCCACTATGGCCAAGACCAAAGAGCTGTCAAAGGACACCAGAAACAAAATTGTAGACCTTCACCAGGCTGGGAAGACTGAATCTGCAATAGGTAAGCAGCTTGGTGTGAAGAAATCAACTGTGGGAGCAATTATTAGAAAATGGAAGACATACAAGACCACTGATAATCTCCCTCGATCTGGGGCTCCACGCAAGATCTCACCCCGTGGGGTCAAAATGATCACAAGAACGGTGAGCAAAAATCCCAGAACCACACGGAGGGACCTAGTGAATGACCTGCAGAGAGCTGGGACCAAAGTAACAAAGGCTACCATCAGTAACACACTACGCCGCCAGGGACTCAAATCCTGCAGTGCCAGACGTGTCCCCCTGCTGAAGCCAGGACACGTCCAGGCCCGTCTGCGGTTTGCTAGAGAGCATTTGGATGATCCAGAAGAGGATTGGGAGAACATCATATGGTCAGATGAAACCAAAATAGAACTTTTTGGTAGAAACTCAACTTGTCGTGTTTGGAGGGGAAAGAATGCTGAGTTGGATCCAAAGAACACCATACCTACTGTAAAGCATGGGGGTGGAAACATCATGCTTTGGGGCTGTTTTTCTGCAAGGGGACCAGGACGACGGATCCGTGTAAAGGAAAGAATGAATGGGGCCATGTATCGTAAGATTTTGAGTGAAAACCTCCTTCCATCAGCAAGGGCATTGAAAATGAGACGTGGCTGGGTCTTTCAGCATGACAATGATCCCAAACACACCGCCCGGGCAACGAAGGAGTGGCTTCGTAAGAAGCATTTCAAGGTCCTGGAGTGGCCTAGCCAGTCTCCAGATCTCAACCCCATAGAAAATCTCTGGAGGGAGTTGAAAGTCCGTGTTGCCCAGCGTCAGCCCCAAAACATCACTGCTCTAGAGGAGATCTGCATGGAGGAATGGGCCAAAATACCAGCAACAGTGTGTGAAAACCTTGTGAAGACTTACAGAAAACGTTTGACCTCTGTCATTGCCAACAAAGGCTATATAACAAAGTATTGAGATTAACTTTTGTTATTGACCAAATACTTATTTTCCACCATAATTTGCAAATAAATTCTTTAAAAATCAGACAATGTGATTTTCTGGATTTTTTTTCCTCATTTCGTCTCTCATAGTTGAGGTATACCTATGATGAAAATTACAGGCCTCTCTGATCTTTTTAAGTGGGAGAACTTACACAATTGGTGGCTGACTAAATACTTCTTTGCCCCACTGTATATATTTTATACCAGTGCGCTCTATAGTCCAGAAAATACAGTAGTTAAACATTTTATTAACATTCTGAGTCTTTTTAATGATAAAGATGCAAAATAAACAAAAAATGATCTGTGATGCTGCATATAACATGTATATGCTGTTCACAACCACTGGCACTTTATATTAAATAACACTGTTTAGCTACTTTGTAGCTACAGAATTAAACATTGCAAAACAAATAAAATATAAAGTTTAGCAGCACTGAATACTCAGATCAAACAGTAACACACCTAAAGATCAAAGTCGTTACTGGGATCTATTTCGCTGACATCAGCTCCACGTTTGGCCATTCTGCTGCTTTTTCTCCACAGTACTGAAGCACAAAACATGGCGTGCTTCTTCTTGTAGTTTAATGGCAGTGGGCATTACCGCCCCCTAGTGGGCTGCACGCTTCCACCATGTTTGATCGAGAAAATAGACTCACAGCTGATCACCGTGATCAAACTGAAAATGATCGCGATCACGAAGTGCGATCATATGATCGCCCAGTACTAGTTCATTGTGCCTCAGACCGGTTTGTATTCAGATTACCAAACATGGAGGTAAAAGTGTGTCTGACCGAGAGAAAGTTCACACCTGCATCAGAATGTTATGACATCACCCAGGATAGATGTTACTGCCAGGTGTGAACAGGGTCAATAATTTTGTGTCAATGTGACATTCTGAACAGACAAAAACAATTAGCATTATTTTTGTTTTAAATCTAGTACACCTGTGCTGTTCCTGGTCAAAAATGACATTTTGAACCATCAGGTGTATAAAACTGACTTCAGCTGATGGGTTTAATGACCTCAGATATCTTTGTGTTTTACTGGAAGTACATAAATGCCCACACACCTCACTCCCTGTATTGGCTTCTATGGTAAACCTCACAAGACTCTCTAAAAGAATATTAATTAAAATGTTAAAAACAAATTGCACAAATGAATGTAGTCTGTGATAAATAGTAAAACATGTCTGGAAATTATTGCAGCCCAAAAATCCATAAGATGTATGAGGCTGACAGACCATATTTTATTTACAATAGTACATAAACATGTGAGTTGTTGAAACTGAGATATTTTACATTTTGTAAGTTTTAGCTTATTTTGAATTTGATGGCAGCAACACATCTCAGAAATTGGATCGGGCAACTAAAGGTTTTAAAAAGTAATTGTCGCATTTCAGAAACAACCGTAGAGACTTTTGACAACTAATTAGTTTATTTGTTCACAGTTTAGTGACATGACTGAGTTAAACAAAAACAAAGAAGCATTTCATGATGTAAAGATGGGCAGAGTTTCACCAATCTGTGATAAACTAGTTTAAAATGGTGGAACAATGAGAAAAAGTTCTTCATGTAAAACTGGAAAGACTTCACAGATCCTATGTGAGCAAGGGTCAAGGTCAAAGGTCAGAACTGCATGCTGGTGATTTGTGGACCCTGAAGCAGCACTGCATTAAAGACAGACATGATTCTCTACTGGACATCACTACATGTCGAGATTAAATTAAAGAAGAAGCCATATGTAAACAGCATCCAGAAAACGCAGGTGTTTTAAATGTGGGATTTTTTTCTGAACATTTTATTTTGATTCTAAAGACTAAAATCACTGTTTTCTATTGGAGACAACTCGTCGTTGCTACTGTTCTACATAAACCTGCTGAAAGACGTCCCATTTGTTCTGTTTACAGCCAGACGAAACTCACTCTTTTTCTTAGGCCATGCAGGTTCCCCGTGTTCTACTTGAAGTGTTCTCTTTGTGAAAGAAACCATTGAGGAACACTTTTTACATGTACAGACTGGGATCAGCTGGTGTTTTATGGTTTTTGTTTTTCTCCCTCCCTCCCTCCTTCTCCATACGTACCCCTTGTTCTTTCATCTTCATCCATTCCATCCTCCTTTCTCTGTTTTTCCACAGAACTCTTCAGGGATCACCGTCCCAAAGCCTCCCAAACCTCCAGACAAGCCTCTGATGCCGTACATGCGGTACAGCCGGAAGGTAAGCAGGAAGGTAAGACACCCATCCACGGTGTCTGCTTTTACTGCTTGTCCTCCCCTCCCCTGAAAAGTCTGCAGGGGTTCAAGGGTGGGAAACAGCCAAGCCATGACGCCTCGCTACCGCCTCCACCGCCGTGTGGAGCCTGTCCACTTTTCTAATCTGTCTGCTTTTAATTCTCCAGACAAATTCAATCATCTCTTTCAAATGACTTGTGCTGCAGTAATCTGCTACAGCACATCATCATGGCCCTCTTACTCTGTCCTGCTTTAAAGCTGTAAATTTAACCCTAAGTGCTGCATCTATTAACAATCTGCTCTGAACAGGCATGAGTTCAGTTTCTCTTGTTTAATTTCACCAAAGAATCCTGTTTCCTCTGCACTCTTCCTCCTTTATCTCCCTTTTACCCTTCAGTAAGTTTCAGATTCTGAAGTGTATCGATTTGATGATCGTGTGTGCGTGTGTTTGCATCTTTCGTGCACGTGGTAGGTTTGGGACCAAGTGAAGGCATCGAACCCAGACCTGAAGCTGTGGGAGATCGGGAAGATCATCGGAGGAATGTGGAGGGACCTGACGGACGAGGAGAAGCAGGACTACTTAAATGAATATGAAGCTGAGAAGGTGGGCTGCTGTATGATGTCACATGTAGACCTTGTTCTCCTGATGTCAAAAAGTCATGTGATCTGTGTTTATCCCCCATGGCAATTTCCTTTATTAGTGTCATGATGAGGTCTTTAATTTTCTGTTTATCAGAATCATCTCTGCTGTGAAGACTGAACAAGGTTTGCTGCTGTCCAGTCTCATCATAACCGTTACCTGAGAGTTATATCCATACACATGTTTACTAGCTATCAACACTAACACTATGAAAAATACACTTTACAGAAACAATCAATTCACATCAGCTAAGGCTTTAATAAGGCTTTATTTAAATGTCCACATCTTTAGATTCTGTTCAGGACAAAAAGAACGTCCATCGTTAGACCTGAAGTTTGGACCTGTCCGAATACCCACGCTGCACCCTACGGTCTTCCACGAAGTGCTCTTAGCAGAAGTGTACATAAGGGTTACAAGTGCGTAGTGAAGAAGTGCGCACAAATTAGCAGTATTGGAACAGCGAGGATTACATTGACCACAGCGTTCGTTCTCCATGACAACCAAAATAGCAGTACAGGTGGCTGTTTGCCCTTTACCCTTTGCTGAAGTCTGCACCGATGTGGGCGAAGTGCAGCTCAAGGTTGCAGAAGTGGGGGGGGGGGTTAAAGACCATGACTCTGCACTCTGGAGAATCGGGACACCCTACGCCTGGCCGTTGTGTCCTTGGGCAAGACATGTAACCCACTTTGCCTGTTTGGTGGTGGTTGGAGGGTCGGCGGCGCCTGGTAGCCTTGTCTCTGTCAGTGTGTGTCCCAGGACAGCTGTGACCACAACATGTGTGTAGTTCATCATCACCAAACATGTGAGTGTGAATGACATACTGTAGTATGAAGTGCTTTGGGGGTCGTAGGACCTGAGTAAAGCGCTATACAAGTACACGCCATTTACCATTTACGCACTCGCGCCCCTCATCGGGAACGTGCAGTTGAAGTGCGCAGGTGCGGTTATTGGGGCGGGGCCTTAGTCTCTTCTTGCATGTTGTTTTTCACAATAAAAGTTCTTTATTAGAGACGAGCTGTGTGAGATTCAGCAGTAATCAGCTGGATCAGGTGCTTCTGAGTAGGACGAACCTGTCAAAGCAAAGCGAGAGACGAGGTGTCTTCATCAGAGACGGACTCAGATTAAATGCATGTCTGTCTGTCCCTAACCCCCCCCCCCCCCCGAGCAGATAGAGTACAATGACTCTCTGAAGGCCTACCACAACTCACCAGCCTACCTGGCTTATGTAAACGCCAAGAACCGGGCTGAGGCAGCGATGGAGGAGGAGAGCAGACAGAGACAGAGCCGTCTAGACAAAGGAGAGCCTTACATGAGCATCCAGCCTGCTGAAGACCCTGATGGCAAGTTCATGTTTAATAATCACACAGGAAGCGCAGCAGCTAACAAACATGAAGGTGATTTCAGGATGAACGTGTGTTTCTTTCTCTTCAGACTATGATGATGGATTTTCGGTGAAGCACTCGGCAGCTGCTCGCTTTCAGAGGAACCACCGACTTATCAGCGACATCCTCAGTGAGTTTGTTGTTCCTGATGTGCGCTCCGTGGTCACTACAGCCCGCATGCAGGTTCTAAAGAGACAGGTCCAGTCTCTCATGGTGCACCAGGTACACCTCCCTGTCCTATTTCATGTTTTAACATTCACACTGAGTTCCTCTTAGCGGCACCGCTAGCTTCCAAGCTTCAGGCCTGTTATTACTGAGCTGTCTGCTGGTTTCAGAGAAAGCTGGAGGCGGAGCTTCTACAGATCGAGGATCGCCATCAGGAAAAGAAAAGACGCTTCCTGGAGACTACTGACTCGTTCAACACTGAACTGAAGAGGGTAATTATCAGTATTTACTGACCTGCAGACAGATGAGTGGGCGGGGCTTAACTTCAGACAGTTACATCTGTTGGATAAAGAAGAAATCTGGGCTCAGTGCAACAAATATAGAATCTGCTCTAAGAGAAAGTTTATTCTGCTGTTTCATCCTGTAGGAAAAAAACATTATGGCTTTCTTTTTTTAAAGTTCTCTCTGTTCTCTCTTTCTCTGGTAAAGAGCCTTATCTAAGCAATGACAGCCCCAAATGTTAAAAACATGACTGTATTTTTATTAGTGAACTGTTTTGGTCTAAATAAACTGGTACGAGCATCATCTGAGAATCATGAACGTCTGAGGTGAATCAAAGCTTGTTGTTTCCTCCCGTCTCCAGCTGTGCAGTCAGAAGGTGGAGGTGGACATGGAGAAGCTAGCAGCAGAGATGGCTGCAGCTGAAGAGGCTGCGAGGCGGCGGGCAGAAGAGCGGGAGCGTGCTGTAGCCGAGCAGGCAGAGAAGGCTGCACAGCAACAGCAGGAAGCTGCAGAGCAGAACAACACTGCTGCTGCGAGCAGCGCTGCTAACTCCACCTCAGGGACCAAAGAAGAAGACAAGCCCACACCCATGGAGACAGGTATCTGTGTAAACACGGGAATATTTATTTAAAACAAACTGCACATTTAGAACTTGACATGCCTCCCTTCCTGTAGATGAAGCAGCTGAAGCCGAGACCCTGACTGACCCCCAGACTGCTCCACCTCTCCCTGCTGATCCTCCCTCTACTGGTTCTGATAAAGCTGCCCCTCCTCCTGAGCCTCCTACGGAGAGCAGCACTCCGCTCAGCAGCGCCCCAAGCGACGACAGCAACAGCATGCCCCCCGTGTCAGACAGTAACGCCGGAGCAACAGCCGACCCCTCAGCAGGGCAAGAACCAAACCCCAGTGCAGCAAACGCTGCGGTTCCTCCTGCAGCTTCAGAAGAACCCGCCCCCCCACCACCATCACTACTGCTGCCCAGCCAGAGCAACCAGCAGTACGACATGTAGGTGTTAAACATGTAGTGGGCGCGTCATGACACAACCGTTATAACTAAACACCTCAGATAAATCCAGATAAGTGTCCACTGACATCGTCTGCAGTGTCCCTCATCAGCTCCCGTATTTCTGATCACACTGCAAACAGAAGGGCTTTTCTTACTGCCAAGAAACAGCCATTTCAACATTCCCCCTCTGCCGTGAAAATCCTCACTGTTTGTGAGCGATAGAGATCTACTGTTACCTCTGCTTCATGTTTAGAAACCTAGTTGCTTTTCTAGAGTGAAGTTTTCTGACACGACTGCTTTCAAGCTCATAAGTCTGATGTTTATTCCGATCTATATTTGAACTCATTACCCGTATTCTGCATGTGGAACTAGATCCTGACCTCCTTCCCTGTTGATTTGAACATTTACTGGTGTCTTACGAAGCTGCAGCAGAGTGCAGGAAACTAAAGGAAACGCTCGTCTAAATGTTTTCATTTATTGATCATAAAGTTTCAATGAGTGTAAAAATGGACATGAACCTTGGTTCTTCTGTACTGATCATCTCTGTTTAGAAAGATAAGTAACTTTTCTTTAGTATATAATCTGTAATAAGAGTTTATCTATAACTCTGCTATATTTTTTGTATTTCATTTGTATTTTCTTGCTGACGTCACTAGCATCTAACCTCGGCGTAGGAGTTCACTGGCCCTTCCTGTCCACAGCTACTCTTATTCACACATTTAAAGGACTGTTTTCTTACTTGAACTGTTTAGTAAAATTCCTCTGTGTTGCATTTTTTTTGTACCGTCTGAAATTATCTAACCCAATAAAATAGATTTCCTACTCTGTGGGTGGCTGATGGTTGTATGTCTGGGTTTCCTTTTTATCTCCCATAAGCTTTTAATCTGAAAATATCAATACTTTGTACTCGGCATAAGATTTCTTCAAGGTGTTCAATTTAAAGCAGATAGGGTGTCTTTTATTGTCCCAGATTATTTGAGCTGCTTCATCAAGACATTACTAGGTGTGTGTGAGTGGTTGTTTGTCTCTGTGTGGCCCTGTGATGGACTGGCGACCTGTCCAGGGTGTCCCTTGCCTCTCGCCCAAAGACTGCTGGAGATAAGACACCATCTCCCTGCGACCCTGAACAGGAAGAAGCAGGTTCAGAAACTGGATGGATGGATATTTCACTGTGCTATAAAACCTGGTCTGAGTTTAAGTTAATGATTCTGATTGGTCCAGATTTTACAAACGACACACCTGCTTTAACTACTGAAGCTGAAGTCTCATCAAGCTTTAATAAACTCTTGACGCTGTGACGAGGGCTTTTGTGTGCCTCATAAAACAACAAACCCTGGTTCACCCCCAAACTGAGGTGGCTTAGACATCCAGCAGTGGGAACAGAGTCCCTGTACAACCAGGTCAGAAACACACTGAGCTGAACACTATTGCTCCGCCCACCAGCTCTGATGACATGTCAGCAAAGACAAAGAAGGTTCCATGTCCAGATTGTGTCTCATTCCTGTGTGAGCTGAACAGTTGGTTCCCATTTTCACAAATAAACGTTAATATTTCACTGGAGCTTTGCAAAACTCTTCTATCATCTCAGTCCCCCCAAAATCCTCCACCCCAGAACATTAAATGGACAGAGTCATCACCCTGAAGTCCATCACAGGACCCCTAAAGCATCAAACACCATCACTCAGACTCCTTAAATGAACTCAAATGATTTGATTACAATTTTTCCACCCAAAAATATACTTTTGTTGCAAACAAATATTCAATTTCATGGACATACAGAATTTTGAGTCATTATTTAAGTGGAGAAGGGAAAGAATAAGAATAAAAGTTCAACAGGTACCAGAAAGTCTATGGTAAAAATAATCAAAGCAAACAATCAGCTCTATAGTTAAGCAAGAAACCAACCAACAGGAAAACACAAAATCTTTCAGCATAAAATACCAGGATGCCTGACGAAAAACACATCAAGAGAAACAATCTCAAAAAGCGATGGCAGTTCAAGGATTTTGAAATAAACATCTTCCGATGACGTGAGTCGCAGTTTACTGTCTTCTTTCATCCGGATGGTTCAGTGTGGATGTTTCAGGATGAAGAAGATGAAGAAGGGCAGTTCAGGATGCAGGTTGAACTAAACTCTGAAAAAGCGCGCGAGGATTATCTAAAACCATCCTGCCCTGGAGTTAAACATGTGATGAAAGTCTGCATGTAGCCTTTAAACTGGTTGGATGAAACATGATGATAATAATGACTGACGCTCATCAACAGGACGCGCGTCACCGGTGGCCCCGTGGGAGGAGGCGCCAACCGGAGCGCAACGGCGCAGACGACCTCACGGTCACTTCAGAAGAACCCGATCACCATGGTGAACCGCGCGCTCCGCTGCCTCATCGTTGCGCTCGCGACACCGCTGCTGCATCCTCCGCCTCTGCGGCACCGGACAGGATGCGTCGTGGCGGCGGCGGAGTACTCCACCAAAACCGAACAGGACGACGAGTTCGGTGACTACCGGGGGAAGTGGTGCATCGATGACCACGGCTTCGTGTACAGCATCGGAGAAGTTTATTACCCTAGTCCCACGGCGTGTCCATGTACGTGCACCGTTGACGGTCCCGTGTGCGTCCGACCCAAGTGTCCCCGCATTCACCCCCGGTGCACGCGGATCAGGTATAAGGCATGCTGCCCGGTGTGCGAGGCTGTGGCCAGAGTTTGCATCTACGGCGGCAAAACATACAGACTTCTGGAGGAGTTCAGGGTGAGAAACATGAAAACTCCTTTCTCTCCATCCGTCCGCGCCTCGTGCCGTCTACCGCGCGCACAAACAGTTTGAATTTTACGCGCATCACAAACATCCAAATGGAACCGAGTCGGAGCTTTCCTGTGACACGCACGACCGTGTGAGCGTCATGCTTATCTGAATGCGAGGTGGTGAGACAGAAAATAAGGTCTCCGGTTCGAATCTCTGTGGGGCGTTCTCTCCTGCCGCGTCAGCAAATAATAAATAAATCATTATTATTAATAGCTAATAATAACATCGAATCATGTATCAACGATATGTCTTTTACTGATTTTAATGTTTTGACCTAAAAATCATGTTATCAACTACAAATATTTTATACTTTATTCTTTTCTACTGAAACCTTAAATGAGTAAAAAAAAACTTTCTCGTTTGCACGAGATACTGTTGCACTTTCTACTAGGAAACAACTATTTGATGCTCACGAGAAATTATGTTTTTTCACTGATGTCCCTTAAGGGCCTCTGTAGATTCCTAACATACATGAACATCTTTATCTCTGACTGTAAAGAGCAACTCACCCTCAAAACAGCATTTTTCTGCTAATAAACTGTATTAGTGGGTCTCTTTCAGTTTCTGGGCATTTTTTTTTTTACAATTTCATGTAAACTTGTTAAATTCTACACTTTTTGGTCTAAAAATGTCTCAGTACTGCCCTCTTAGGGTTGAAAGGTGGCTATTGCATTTGAATTTTGTGATTGGCTGAAAGCAGTTCATGCCTACTCAGCGCTCATATCTACGTCACCAACATCGTCTGTAAGACACGCCTCCTGGAGTATAAAACCATGTCTCAGACAGACACATTCGCCCCCGCCCACCTGCTGTCTCCAGCTTCTCACCATTTCATACACAGGACTTTGTAGTTATTTCTAAGTATTAATCAGTAATATGAAACATTTTATATCTAAAAATCGGCAGGAAACACTTATTAACAGACCTTTCAATCTGTCTGCGTTAAAATTTGGGTGGTTCTGGCTCGTTCCGTCAGGCTGCTTCTGCTGCTTCAGCGGCAGCTCGTTCATATTTATTATTCGAATTTGCTGGACTCTGATTGGCTAACAAACTAGCCTATCAGAGCAAGGTATACTGTTTCCTGCCCCGCTGCACATGGTAACATCAGACGTACTCTCTTCCGGTTTGCTACGTCTTATGCTAACAGCTTTTAGCTAGCAGCATGCTAGGCGTGGTTTCAACTGCGGGAGCTGATGAATACTAACAAACAAAGGAGTTGTGATGAAACAGATACATGGCGATTGGACTCGGGAGAACTCGGGTTTTATCGCCACCCGCGTAGTTTGAGAGATAAAAACTGAAAGAGAAGTTGTTGATCTGTTTTCACACCCACTATGAAGGTAAGAACACCCGTGGAACTAAAATATTTAACAAAAACCTCAGAAAAACCCTTTTTAATAGAAGGGCCTTTTTAAAGTCTCGTGATTCCAATGATGCCAATAAAGGATATAATCAAAGCTTTAGACACAATGAGCGTTTTTGTCAAACCACTTGATTTAAAAAAAAAGTTGCTCTTCAAATAACACGGTGAGGTTCTCAGCTGCTGCAGTTAGTACTATCAGTTCTGTCTGGTTCGGTTCTGTTGGGCTCAGCAGCGGTTCGCTGTGCTTTGTTTTGTGTTTCAGCTGTCCAGGTGTGAGCGATGTCGCTGTGAGGCCAACAGAGAGGTGTACTGCAGCATCTCTGACTGCCCCGCCCCTCACTGTGTGAATCCCACCTATGAACCCAACCACTGCTGTCCCATCTGTAAGACTGGTAAGACTTCCAGATTTACTATTAGTCCTGGGATGTCCAGATCCAGATCCTGGGGGCCACTATCCTGCACGGTTTAGATGTTTACCTGCTTCAACACACCTGATTCAAATCCTCAGCATGTCATCAAGTCCTGTCTGTTAATGACCTGTTCATCTAAATCAGGTGTGTTAAAGCGGGTAAACAATGATAACATGCAGGCTAGTGGCCCTCGACCCAAATCTGGACTCCTCTGTCTCTAAGCAAAATCTGTTACTAAATCTAACACACAGTCCTTCTGCTGGACTAGAAATATGATGTTTTGTTTTTTTAAGTTGTAGTTTTTGCTTGACTTTAAATGAATAAAATATATTTGTGTATTTCACTTTTAATTTAAAAAAACGGTAAACATCTAAAAATAAAACTATTAATGTTCAAGGATGTCTCTTGAGGTCAACAGTGTGATGATCGTAACGAACGCTCGGCCACTGCGCGAGTGAAACATGAAGGGAAACTTCTTCAAGGTTTAAAAGTGTGATGACATCACAACGTCTGCACAATTAAACAAAGATCTTTCAGAAATCCCAGTCAAAGGTCACATTCATCAACACATCAAGACATTTGACATCTAAATGAATAAAGGTGTCCTGACTGTGAGGACAATAACAGGTACGTGTGCGTAGATGTGTGGCGGTGGTGTCTCAGGGCCTGGACTGGTCGTCTGTCTCCATCACCTTCGGACCAAAACCCACAATAGCTGAATGTGTCGACATCATCATTTAGAATTGAGTCCTTGTCAAAGTCACAACGCAGGAAACTTGGAGCCGCGTTCAGGTACAGTTTATATCAAAGTTGATATGTTCACATATCAGTGTATTGATACGCCAACGAGTCAAAAATGTCTTACTACATGATTTGAGACGAGTCCGTGACATCCTGTTTACCGGAGCTGTCACATCGTATTCATTGAAACAGAATCTGCGCATTAGAGATGCGTCCCGCCCACTCACCTGTGGACAAACATGTTGATTTTAAGGACAAAAGAACGGAATGCAGTTATCCAAAAAATCTATATTTGAACTTACAGGAGCAGGATGATAAATCAATAAGACCCAACATCTGGAAAAATCTATCCAAGGTGTATTTTCATTTTAAGTCAGGACAACGTTCGTTTACGCTAAGGGGGCGGGACTTAGAACTTGTAGTATGGCTTGTTTTCTTTTGTCCTCGACTTCGGCATCACCCTTCCACTGCAAGTTATTTTAAATGTTGTAGATCTTTGTTCTGTTCCACTGTAACAAGATGATTCTTATCACGTAAACTTCACGTAAAATCCGATGTTTTTGCCCCATCTGACCTGTATCTGATTTTTTTATGTCCGTCTGAACGACACAGATCCGATTTTTTCAAATGTGACCCGGGCCACTTCAGCATGGGTCCTAAATCTGATACGTAGCCGATCTTTCAGCATGCAGCTTGAGTGTGAACTGCCAGGTCGCTTCCATCCGACCTGTAAGTCATCAATACGCGACATATGTGACTATTCTGCGTCAAGGACGCGGGAGCGCAAAGAAAACAACAATAATGGAGAATGACGTGGAAAACAGTCAATGGCGAGAAACCAAAGTGTCTGAGTTAATTAATATTTGGGGAGACAGCTCTGTTCAGGCTAAGCTCGAGGGGTGTTATCGGAACCGTACGGTTTTTGAAAACGTTTCCAAAGAAATAGCAGAATGCGGGTTTACGCCAACCTGACTTCAATACCAAAGAAAAATAAAACATCTCTGGGCTAAATATGTGTGTGGCGTCACTGTTCCCTCTACTGCGCATGCATGACACATTCAAGATGCATTCCATTCAGACAGCAAGTCACATTCAGGTCGCGTTTCACCGGCAATGTGAACGATCTTGCAAAAAGATCGGATCTCACAAAAAAAATTTGAATTGCGCAATAACACCTGCGGTATGAACGTAGTCTTTGTAGTCGTCATGTTACTATTGATAAATGTTGAAAGCAATTCACGCCAAATGAAGTGATCTGACAACATTTTCAGTCTCTCAACTTCTTTACCGACTCTAGAGTCATTCATAGACCAAAGTTATACCCTCACATCTGTACCGACGGGAGCGAACAACTGTTCAGCCTGCAGCTCTGGTTGCGTCACCCTCCACACCCTGCAGCTTACAGAACCGTCCCCGTTATGTCATGCACTGCCTTTAAATCCCTCTCGGATGTTAGTAGGATTTATTCGTGTGTGTGTTGAACAGAAGCGATGACAAATCCACCGTGTTCTGCTGTTTTATGAAGGAATAAAAGCTGCTCATTAATTAAACAGCAATTCTTAACCCCCTGAACAGGAACATGCTGTCAGCGGGCCAGTGGCTCGCCTTGTGCTGGTTCTGGCAATTGGACTGAAGTTGTACCATCTCCTCAGCGGGACAGACAGTGGGACAGATGGTTTGGTTTGTTGCGTCATTCCTTTTTGTCCCTCTCTCTCCCTCATGTTAGCTGTTTGAGTGCACTCAGTTGGATCTGGCATTAGATGAGCTGAACTTCCTGTGTTCCCACTGACTGCATTGTTAATTGTTTCCCAAGATGCTAAATAAAGGAGCTCCTGTCTAAGAATATAAGATGGAAATGACTCTAAAACCAGATATTTTCCATGTACTGCTTTCTTCAAGGACCTGCTGTTAAGATGTAAATGATTTCTGTCAGTGGGAGAACAACCACAATGATGATACAGAGATTTTATTTTGAAAAGAACGAGGTAGTCCATTTTAGCTCAAACAACAACGGATGGTGCGATTTGACACTGATGTCCCTTGAGCATGAAGTTCACCTTGGATCTCTTTAGAACTCTTTCTGGGCTCTTTGTGTTACCATTCAGATTATCTGTGTTCAGACCTGCCAACCTTGTCAAAAAATTTGAGTACCACCTGGGTTGTGTGGCTTTTTCTTGCAGAATTTTTTGATACACACACACACATATATGTATGCAAAAATACACACAGACACACACATATACCGTTGCCTCTTTCTCTTTTTTCTGTAGGCTATATATTGGACTTAATATTTACTATATACAACAAATAATTTCTACACATTTTAAATCAAATGACCACTTTGGTTGTAAGATTCAGATCCTATATTAAATATTTGATTTTTGTTAATGAGATTAAGAAAGAAGACTATTTATTTTTGCCCTTCTCTGTTAATACATGTGATGATCAGTGATCAGCTGTTGTGCGCTGCTGTGCGCACTGAACACTGATAAAGCAACACGCAAATTTTGTGAGTGCGCTTGTGCATGTATCATTCCTAGGTGGGCTAGCAATGCCAGTCCAGTCGAGGACCAATCAGCAGAGGTTTTATTGACGGACCGCTCGTTGCCTCCCGCGTAAGGTTATCAAAGCGATAGCAATGGGTTATGGAGGTCATTTGTCGCCTCCAGTGTGTTGAGTCCATAAGTTTACACGTAAAGGTTCCCATTCACCGAAGGCTGGCCGGTCCGCGGACACACACAGACTCGCACACGTGCGTCCTCACACACACCGTGAGAATTTACCTTTTTAAACGCCAGAACAGCAGCGAGTAGGGAACCGGAGGATGGAGAAATAGTTAGAAGGAGCGGGCAGCAGGACACAGGATGAAGCGGAGAGGCGGAACATCTTCGATGATTGGCTGAAACTTCTTCACCACGCTCCTGTATTTTTTTTTACAGAACTCACAAGTGCGCAGCTTTTAGCGTAGCTTAGAGGGGCGAGTCGTACCCGCGTATTTAGATGCCAAATTGCGTACTTGCTACGCAAAATGCGTACAGGTTGGCAGGTCTGCGTGTTTTTGATTTGTCATCAATTTTCAACCTGCAGCCATGTCCAGGGAGGTTGGCTACAGTCCCACAAATCTTAAATTTCTGAATAATATGTAACTGTAGTCACAGGAACATCTAGCTGCTTGGAGATGGTCTTATAGCCTTT
This sequence comes from Pachypanchax playfairii, assembly GCA_006937955.1. Classification (NCBI taxonomy): domain Eukaryota; kingdom Metazoa; phylum Chordata; class Actinopteri; order Cyprinodontiformes; family Aplocheilidae; genus Pachypanchax; species Pachypanchax playfairii. The sequence goes on from SSNP01000029.1 coordinate 1,968,196, forward strand.
ACCTTTAACATGCTTGTCTATAAATTTCTTTCTAAACTCCTGAGACAACTCTTTTCTTCGTTTCCTCTGGTCCATGTTGAATGTGGTATCAACATGTCACCAAACAGCACTATGACTACCTGAAGTCCTATATATAGGCCCACTGACTAATTACAAGATTGTAGATACCAGTGATGCTAGTTAGTAGACACACCTTGAATTAGCATGTCCCTTTGGTCACATTATTTTCAGCCTTTTCTAGGGGTACCATAACTTTTGTCCAGGCCTGTTCAATTCATTTTTTTTTATATAATTCTGTTGAAGCATGATTGAAAAGCAATCTCTGATTTTCATTGGTTAACATTCATAGAATTTTTATTTATTATTACTTTTATCAGATTAAAGTTATTTCTGTGACCATTGTGAGTTTCTATTACATTGACCGCAGGGTACCAACAACTTTATCCACATCTGTACAAACATGCTGTAGCTGGTTAGACGCAAGATTCCAGAGAGAAACTTAAGTAATTTCTGGTAATTTGGCTGCTCTTTAGGAATATTGAATAAAGTCTGTAACTTTCACAGCCAAATGCACATTTTCATTGAGAAATTTTTAGAAAGTAAAATAGTACAAAACGGTGGTGCTTCTTGCTTCGGACTGTCGTAACTTGCACTTGTGAAAAAGGGTGTGTGTGTTTAATCTGCAGGGGTGGCGCGGACACGTCAGGCACTTCCTGGTCTGACGGCGTTACATCACTATGTTACAGTCAGTTGTTTTCCAGGAGAGAGTGGAGCAGCTGCTCAGAGCGCAGGATACAGGAGGATTACTAAGACATTCGTGAATTAAGCGAAAAAACACTTGGGGGCGGTTAATAAGGAAATAGCATCACAACATGGTTAAAAGCTCCAAAAAGACATGTGATATAGGACCTTTAAAGTTCCAGTCCAAGTTTTAGAAGTCTGTGTTAGTGGATTGCAGTAGCTCCTGTATTAGAAGTGTTATGTGTACTGCAGACAAATGTGAAAGACTTTGTTTATACCAGTTGTTCAATGAAGAAAAACCCTAATCCTGTGATCCGAACAGTCTTCAACACAAAAAGGACAATCAGTTTTCTGTCCCTCCAGGTCCAAACTGCTTTGCTGGGAGCAGGGTGATCCCAGCGGGGGAGCGTGTGAACATTGATGAACAGACGGTTTGCTACTGCACCTTCAGGGATGGAACTTGGCACACCCACCCCCAGGCCACCTGCGAACAGCCCTTCCAGTCCAACCCGACACTCAACACACAAACCAGACCCCCCAGGGACGAGGACACCAGAGGCAGACTGTTTCCCAGACTAGATCTGATACCATGAGGTGGAGAACTGGGTTCTTTAACAGAGGGAGAGCAGCTCTACATACAAGCAACTTGTCAAACGGCAGTTTTCAGGAAACACGTTAAAAACAGGAAGTTCTTGAAAGAACAAGTTGGGTTCTTCATCAAGGTTCTTGCTGCTTGTTACATCACACCTAAACTCAGACGTAAGGAGCAGGTAAAGACCCAATTGACCTTTCGCCAAGTCCCGCCCCCCTTAGTTACTGTTGCTACGTCCGACAAACACGACCAGCGTGACAGATTATCATGACTGGAAGAGGTATTTCCGTGCGTGTCAGGGACCTTTTTTGGAGCAATACCTTCGTGACATCCTCCAAATTGAACCAGTCTTCATCACCTTTCTCCAGAGCAGCTCTGCCGAGTGGCGTCCATCCGCTCGCAGCCAGTGAGCACTCCCAGCTGCCAGCACCTCCAAAGTTTGGACCCTGCGTAGCCGACAGCCAGTGGCAATCCCGAGCCGGCTCACGCTTATCTGTGGGTGGACCGCGCCACCTCTCATTACGCTCCTCAGCACCGAGCTCCACCTGACATCTAGTTAGTAGTTAATAGATATGGGTGCAACGCTTTACCATCTTGTTTGGAGTTAATCTTTGTCAGACCTGCCCATATAGTAACAGTTGTGTGATTGGTCAATGGGGCGGGGCAGGCAAAAGGTCAATTGAGAGATATAGTTAGTAAATAAACTCAGATTACTCCATGTTTTACACAATGTTTGAGATGATGTCACATTAACTCTGTCTTGTTAGAAGTATTACTGAAACTGAAGGAAAACGTTGGAAAGCTGAATAAACGAATCCCCTTCATGTCCTCATGACTCCAGTCCATTTCTGAGCAGCTCAGTTCTAATTCTGCATTTCAGACCTGATGTTGGGCCATCAGCTGAAGCTGACTGATGGGTTTAATTTATTTAAAGCTGTTCAAGGCACCTAAAGCTGCTTACAGTGGATCTAGTATTCAGTTACAGTCACATTCTGGCAATGGTGAACTTCACAGCAACACCACCGCCCTGGGCGAGGCTGCCATCAGTTCTATTGACCATCATCAACATTCATGCATAAAGGCGGGTGAATCGCAGTGCCCAAGGGAACCGCAACAGGGTAACATGGAGATAGATTCAAACTGCTGCAGTGGAAAAATGATTTGAATTGGAAAAATGTTTATTATAATTCATGCATTGAGCGCTGCTGTTTACATATTAGAATGAGGCTCTGCTCAAATGTTTTTTCTGTCTTTACCAGCCTTGCAGTGGACAAGGCTGAGGAGGGAGGAAACAAATGCTTTTCCACTACGTTACTCTAAACTGTGGAGAAAAAAAATCAACCTTGTATCACTAAAACTGTGAACCCAAACCACCAACCTTCTGGTTACTGGACGACCCACTCCACCGCCATCCTGATAAGTAAAAATAAATGAACCCAGTTTTCTTTTTTTAAAGTTAGTTTTTCTCTCACTCACTTTAACTGGAGCCTGAATGTCTTCTTTAAATACTCTGTGGATTTCATATTGCTGGATCCTCATTCATCAGTGCACCACCTAGTGGTTACTAAACAGTACTGCATCATTCTTCTATGTTGATGCTGCTCCTTGAGCCTCCTTGAAAAGCAGCATACCAGCTTTGAGTTAGTATAGTTTCATCACTAAGAGGAAAAAACTAATGATTGTTTTTGTTTTACTGAAGAGAAACTTTGATCTCTATCTGGTTAGAATCCAGATCTCTTTCAGGACGATTGGTAAATGAAACTAGCAGACCACGAGGCTTGATTAACAGCTTTTATTGAAAACATACAGGTCAAACTCAGGCTATGCTGCCAGCATTGGAGGCGATCCTGGGCCACAGGTCGGCACACTCTTTTGCCACTGGACCTGTGATGGCTGAACCTGTAGATACAGACACAAACTTGTTACTGTTGTCCAAAAAACTCCAACAAATGTCAAAAAACTTTCGTAGACAAGCAAAAATGTGACTAGATGACAGTGAAGACTAGATGCACTCATCAGATGAAAAGCATTGCATGTTTCATCCCTGATTGAGATCAGTCAGTCACAGCAGCTCACTGCTGTCTCACCCACAGTGATGAACTCTATATTCCCTTCTACGACAACTCACCAAGCCACTGAGCAGACAAAGCAAGTGCTTTTTAAAGGGACATTTCATTCCAACAACTTCTCTAGGAAGCCTACCGTGCATCATGTAGTACAGAACTGCAGCATCTCCAGAACCCACCTTTCATTTCTCCCTTATTGTTTACTATAACTCCAGCGTTGTCTTCAAAGTAGAGAAACACGCCATCTTTTCGCCGATACGACTTCCGCTGCCGTATCACCACCGCAGGATGCACTGTGAGGAGGAGCAGCGTGGTTACTCTAGCTCAGGCCATGTAATCAAACACACAGTGTTTCACTTACCCTTCTTCCTGAGCTCTGGTTTGCCTTTTTTGACTGTGGCCATGACCATGTCACCCACTCCTGCAGCAGGAAGACGGTTCAGACGCCCCTTGATGCCCTTCACAGAGATTATGTAAAGGTTTTTGGCACCTGTGAACAGATCAGAGCACGTCAGCTTATCAAGCTGGAATAGCATGAGGAAGAAATGTAGTCAACAAAAGCACTTGCGTTTCCATTTAGCTGCTTCAAGGACTTCTCAGCTGAGACGTACCTGTGTTGTCAGCGCAGTTGATGACCGCTCCCACTGGGAGACCCAGTGAGATGCGGAACTTGGCTCCAGATGAACCACCGCGTCCTGAAAGAAGAAAAATGGCACATTAAACACACCTTTTATTTAATCAGCCAAAGCACAGTCCAATAACCATAACAAAAGCATAAATAACTAGAATAAAGTCTGTTAATCTCGTATTACTGTGAACTGCTAAAGCATTAAGTCACAAAGATGCTTACGAAAGACGGATTCATATGAATTTCCAAGTTCTTACTAAATTCATAGAAGTTTGTAGACATTAGTGGAGGGTAGGATATTTGCCTACTGTCCACTGATGGCCACTTTATGACGATAGTTGTTGTAAAGTGGCTGTGCAGAACTATTACATGAAACTCTCAGTAATCTCAAAATGTTATGAAGATCCTACAGCTTGTGGCCCATTTTATTGGTAAATGTAAGTGGCAGCCGTACACTATATTTAATATTTTATGTGTTGATCGTCACAATTGCTCAGAAATTTGTGCAAATATTTGCCATTTTTAAGACTGTAATAATGCTGCGGAAAAAAATACAGCAGCAAGATAAAGATGAAGATCTATCGGGTTGAAGCATCGCTGTTCGAGCTGGAGGAAGAGTCAGAAGGCGACTACAGATTGACTGTAACACCTTTGCTTAGGTGTTGCATCGTGTTTGCGCCACACGTCATGAAAAGAATGTAGTATTCCAGAAGCAACAGTATTTCTTTGTAGTTTAATTTACCTAAATAATCCACAGCATGATGCAGAGTTTACATGGTACGGTCATAAAAAAAAAAATCAATGCACAAACACTGCTCAACCAGACTTCTGCATCAGACTCAACCACTAACTCAGACAAATTTCTAGGTTTTCATTCAGATTTAAACACCAAGTCTATAGGATATATCTCAATGTCATGTATTCCTTCATAAATTTAACAAGTAACACGGGATAAGTATTCCTCTCATGTTTCTCAGTCTGAGTAGAAACATCTTCCATCATATTTAATTCATGTTAATCATAGAAACACTTGATCTGCGTTTGAACATCTTTGATAGACTTTACATATTAGAACTCTTATCGATATTAATTACCCTCAGTTATATATATATATATTATAAATTACTGCTGCTTTATAATAAAATTGTATGTTACTGACATCAAAGCTTCTGTATCCGAGTCGCTTGGGTTAAAACAGAATCTCAAGATTCGCTTTGAAAACTGGTTTGGAGCTTTGCTCAATTTATAACTTTTTCCCATCAGCCACAACACTGTATCTGATTAAAAGTGTGAAAGCACAAACACTCGTTTTGTATTCGCTTTAAGTTTGACGCGACTATCCGTTCGTACGGGCTCGAGTTAGCTTTGCTAACTAGCATAAGCTAAAATGGTCAACCACGTCCATCACCTTAACCCTATATTTTAATACATTTTAACATTAACACGGTATTATTTAATATTCACTCATTTAACTTTTTACCCTCCTATTTTAATCCTATTTCAAGCCGACATGGCCCCGCGAGGCAAATATGGCTTCCGTCAACCGAAGCACGAAAGTGCCATCAGGTTTTAATTCCAAACTGTTCAGATAAAATCACAATGAGACAAAGAAATGCATGATTTTTACCATTTTGTTCCAAACAAACAACATCTGAAACACTGGTGCGACATATAAACAGCGGATGACTGTGGATTAAACTAGATGACTAGCATACCTCTCTTAGACATCGCTGCAGCGGGGAAAGAGGAAGGCGGAAGAAGGAAACGTGGATTTTAAACTTGAACACAACTTCTTCCGGGTCATGAGAAAAAGCGTTTTTTTTTTAAACTAAAACTTTATCCTGTTTAAAAATAACAAACATTGCCCGTTTTGGACAGTTTTATAAAAGAATGAAATAATGTTTATTTATTAACCTGTAACATTTACATTCTAACAAAACAAATACCACACAAATTTATTTAAATTATGAAGAAGTTACAAGGGTAAAAAGTCTTTGAGCTTGGATATTTATTCTCTTTTAAGAGCCTGATTAAATTGTTTAGAACTTGCATCGAGTCTGAGATCAGGAGACTTTTATGAGTTAATTTATCTATCTATCTATCTATCTATCTATCTATCTATCTATCTATCTATCTATCTATCTATCTATCTATCTATCTATCTATCTATCTATCTATCTATCTATCTATCTATCTATCTATCTATCTATCTATCTATCTATCTATCTATCTATCCACACACACACACACACATATATATATATATAGCATTATAATTTTAGTGACATATAGTGCAAAAAATGTTTTAAGCAAAATCGGTTTAAAAAATTAAAATATGACCATTTCGACAACTGATTGTTTATTATAATATTTTCTGTATAATTTTAATTACCCTTGATCATTATTTTATTATTATGGGTTTTCAATATTCATCTTAAAAGTAGGATTGGAGGTTTTACAGTTTTTTTTTAATGACTTTGCAACAATTTTCACAACCTTTTTGTCATTTTTCACAACTCTAGACACAAAACTCACAACCAATGATCAATATGCACATTTTTTTTCAAAACTTAAACTCCTTTCTCAGTTGCTTGGATACAACACACATAAAACTTAGATCATTTGTTCTTTTAACAACAATCACCTGTTCAATTTAACACAACTTAACATCAAAGTACTACTGTTTGAAAATGCAAATCACACATTACATTTCAAATGAGTGTCTATTCATTTGCTTTCAATTATCTAATTATCAATTGATACAACTGCTCAAAATGATAAATAACTGTTACAAAATTCTCAATTCTGTATGGATACAGATAAATAATCAAACCATATGTTAATTTGTACTTTACTGTCTAATTCTGCCAACTTGTTACTGATGATTGGGTGCACATTGTGGAATGAGTATATAAAGAGTTGATATGAATCTAATTGTAAGAGCATGGTGACGTGGAACCAGCAGGTGATCCAGGTTACAGTGGAGGTCAAGAAGTGGTGGGACACGGACGAGGAAGACGTGTTGGTCTTTTGTTTCTTACAGTACAAACAAGCTGTACACAGTATTTAATGTTTTACAGTATTGTCTTTCTATTTACAATTACTGTAATTATTTTTGCTTTGATTCAAATAAACCTATGTTGTCATCGCACTGTGGTGTTTTGCATCAATATATTACAAAACTTGTTTATATTCCACTGTGTATTCTCTTTACTACTGCAGTACTTTTCCAGAGATGTGTTGTCTGTACATGTCGTACCATAAAGGTGGTTTTGTTCTGCGAGGTAGAGTTGTAAGTTTGTATTTGTATTTAATTTTTTGTTTTGGCATCTACAGTCCGCAAAGGAAGAATTTAATTGTGCAGTGAAACATTTTTCTACTGTCACTGTGTATATGATAATAAAGACTTAGAATTTTTGAATAATGAAGTCTGTATCAACAATTTTGTTGTACAATATTTAATGATTGTACAATGACTTAATGAAACTATGGGTTGCTTGTGTGTAAGGCAGGGGTCTCAAACTCCAGGCCTCGAGGGCCACTATCCTGCATGTTTTAGATGTTTCCCTGCTTCAACACACCTGATTCAAATGAACAAATCGTTGACACGCTTTTGCAGGACTTGTTGAAATACAGAGGATTTGAATCAGGTGTGTTGAAACAGAGAAACATCTAAAACATGCAGGATAGTGGCCCTCGAGGCCTGGAGTTTGAGACCCCTGGTGTAAGGTATCTAGAGTTTAGTTTCAACGGTATTTCACAGTAAATTTGTGCAAGATGTCTTTAATGATGTGAATGTACAATGTAATGTTTTGAACACTGGATAGCCTTCTGTTACAAGTGTGGAGTTTTGTATATAGAGTTGTGAAAATTGTTGCCAATTGATTGAAAAAAAAACTGTAACATGCTCATAGTGCAGCAGGTGCTGCGTTCACTTACATGTGGACGTCTGAGCTTCACCGTGAAGACGTCATCTTACATTTGATGATTGATTTAATTTGCTTGTTTCAACTTGGGGGGGGGGGGCAGTCTAATTGGATTGGTTGGCTCGTATTCGCCTGGACACGCCCCTGTTCCTGTCATGATCTCTGGGAGGTGTTTGACCCACATGCAGGACTCAGACAACAGGCTCAGGTGCAAAAGTGAACAGTTTATTTACAGTATTTACAGTGATCAGAATGTGCAAGGTGCAGGAGGCTCGAGAGGGTCCGGTACTGTAGATGATAGGAGAGGTTAGACACTGTATGAAGAACAAACTACAAAGATGTGCTCAGGAGGAGATGAGACTCACAGGAGTGATGATGATGATGAGCGCGAGGAGGAGGAGGAAGGTCCAGTGAGGCGACTGTGCAGGAAGATGATGTCCAGGAGATGTGTCGGGTGAGCAGGTGCTAGAGAGCGGACAGGCAGGGTGGAGGAGATCGGGTCTCAGGCTGATGAACACGGGGAGACATGAGGAACTTCACCAGGAAACTCAGAGAACACAGCCACAGGAGGAACGTCACAGGAGCATAACAAGGAGCAGGAATGTTAGGTGGAGTCCGGGAGAGAGACAGGTTACTCATGAACATGTAAAAACACTAGAAAATACTTTTCTTAGTTAGCTCAAGGACACTCAGAAGGTGGTTTTGATTTTGTTACCAGTAAGGTCAACAACCAGGCGATGAGTGACTGTGAGCCTGCTGCTTTTAAACGCTCCTGCTCCTCATCAGCCTGACCTCCAGCTGGTGCTGATCAACCTGCACCAACTCTCCAGCGCAGAGCTTACTCTGAGAAGAGAACTCACCCGACACACAAAACACACTGAACCTGACAGTTCCCAACTTCTGCAGAAAAATTCCACCATAAAGAATGTCAACAAAAACTTCTTTTGGGGTGATAGAGAATGGAAAACTTAGAATTATACACGTTCATGCCTGACACCAACTTTAAAGAAATCTCCTGCATGACCTGTGTGCAGCAGTCACACAGGCCCTGTTATCTGACCTGCTACTGTTCTCAGACTTACACATTCTCCCTCAGAACACTTTGTTTTTCTTAATCCAAGGTAACTGCGAGGCACCAGCCACGACTGGCTCCACTGATTTGGGAGTGATGATTCATGTTATCTGTTATTGCTGTTTCTAAGTGAATAAAGACACTGAGCTGATGAGGTACCAGCAGAGTTATCAGGGCTGTCTCGCAAAGATGATGCGAGCGCTGATCCTCTCCTCGGCTGAGTTTTGAACCAAACTTCTTGAGTGATCGTATTTCTTATATTTATAATAATGGAAGGTTTTGATAGAATAAGGAAAAAACCTAACATGGGGATTAGTAGCCAACATAGAGATGCTGAACCTGCAGTTCCATTTGTTATTTAACTTGTTCCTCTTAAAAAAAATTAATTCAAAGCTTTTTTTTCCCAAAAACAAATAAAATATGGACTACATGATAACTTCCTGTTCAGATTCTGATTCCAGTTTTCAGTTATTTTCTAACATCAATCTCATTCAAACACAGTTTCAGAGCAGGTTCTTGAAATTCAATTCTAAAGATGTAAATTTGTTAAGCACAACATTTAAATCGTGCAGACGCAACGAGAAAAAGGAGCCTGAAGATTTCCTTTGCTGCTTAATCTGAGGAACCCCCCCCCCACATGAGCAGGTCAGTAAATGCATTCATTGTTTTTAATTTCACGGATATTGTTAACAATCAGGAGGACTTGTAATATCCCAAAATAGAAGCTTAGATTAAGACATGAAGCACCAAATGAACCACTGAAGCTGCTGAACATCTCAGTTCAATAAGGATCCTGAACAGATGCGTCCATCCCACCAGAGAACAGAACTGCAGTGACTTTATTTTCCATCAGGTGTCAGCATTCCACCACAAGCTTCTACAGTCTCTCTGGGGGTTTTTTTTTCAGCTCAGAGATAAAAAAAAAGTAAATACAGCCAGATGGATGGATCCTGTGCAGTTGTTGCTTGTCCTGTAAATGGACCAGCGGCTCCACTGAGTGGCAAACATTAGATTATATACCTTCTATCTGATATTTTGTATTTGGTGAGAAAACAATATGACAGCCAAGATCCAGTGGGCTGTGCTGAGTTCACTGCAGTGATTAAAAATCAGTATTTCCTTATTTAATTAGGAAATGATTGATTAATGATTTGTGGAGTTAATGAATTAAACTGTTTGGAATTTTTTCATTATATATAATATAAAGACACTGTCTGCTGTTGTCCAGCCACAAATAAACAGCAGAGTTCATAAGAATCCTTTTATTCAGAGGAAGCATCTTTTATTAGCTATAAGACAGAAACTGCATGTAAATGATAAAACAAGCTAATAATTTCAAAATATTTTAAATTCCTTTCAGTTTGGCATGAGTGAAGTAGAAAAACACTCACAGTGCTGAAAGCATTTTATAGCACTGCTGTTTATGAATATAATCTGTTACCAGGAAATGCTAAAATTCTGTGTAATATTCATGAATCAGGCTAGTAGCTGTTGTAGGGATCTATTTTATTTTGTGTTTTTTTGCTAATATTGCATTATGTTAAAATGAAAAGAAGAACAAAATCTATGAGGGAACACAGATTGTGTTTAATAATGATAAATCAGGACTGCAACATGATTACATGCTAACAATACATCTATTATAGTAAATTATCCTGTGGAACGTGTAATTAGCTGAGGAGGTAATGTTCTGGCTGGTGTTGGTTTGTTTGTTTGTTTTTCTGTTAGCAACATAAATTAAGTTGAGAGTGAATTTTTAGGAAATTTTAAAGACATATCAAGGATCCAGATCACCATATGGATCTGGGAATTAATAATAATTGATACTTTATTGATCTCCTCTGGGGAGCAGAGGGCAGCCATGGCACTCAAGAGGCAGTTTCATGGTTCAGTCTCTTGCCCAAGAGCACTTCAACACATAGCCTGCTGGCACACAGGATTAAACCCTGACCCCCTGATTGGAAGACGATCTCCTTCCCCACTGGGCTACCTCCCCCCTAAAGGATTCTTTAACATTAGGAGATCGAGCTGTCTTCAGTGCATGTGGCTGTAACACAACAATAAGTGGTCTGAGTGTGGAACTGAGGTCCGTGCTGGAGGTCTGCGCTCTCTCAGTGCTTTTCTAAGTTATAAGTATAGATGAAGTACATATACTGGTCAGCAGAGGATGAAGAACATGATGGAGAACCCTCATCATCCTCTTCACAACACAGTAACTCAACAACAGTGTCTTCAGTCAGGAGATCCTTCCTGTCCACAGTTAGAACCCTCTACAGGAGATCCTTCCTGTCCACAGCTAGAACCCTCTACAGGAGATCCTTCCTGTCCACAGTTAGAACCCTCTACAGGAGATCCTTCCTGTCCACAGTTAGAACCCTCTACAGGAGATCCTTCCTGTCCACAGTTAGAACCCTCTACAGGAGATCCTTCCTATCCACAGTTAGAACCCTCTACAGGAGGCCCTTCCTGTCCACAGCTAGAACCCTCTACAGGAGATCCTTCCTGTCCACAGTTAGAACCCTCTAAAGGAGATCCTTCCTGTCCACAGTTAGAACCCTCTACAGGAGATCCTTCCTATCCACAGTTAGAACCCTCTACAGGAGATCCTTCCTATCCACAGCTAGAACCCTCTACAGGAGATCCTTCCTGTCCACAGTTAGAACCCTCTACAGGAGATCCTTCCTGTCCACAGTTAGAACCCTCTACAGGAGATCCTTCCTATCCACAGCTAGAACCCTCTACAGGAGATCCTTCCTGTCCACAGCTAGAACCCTCTACAGGAGATCCTTCCTATCCACAGTTAGAACCCTCTACAGGAGATCCTTCCTGTCCACAGCTAGAACCCTCTAAAGGAGATCCTTCCTGTCCACAGCTAGAACCCTCTACAGGAGATCCTTCCTATCCACAGTTAGAACCCTCTACAGGAGATCCTTCCTATCCACAGCTAGAACCCTCTACAGGAGATCCTTCCTATCCACAGCTAGAACCCTCTACAGGAGATCCTTCCTGTCCACAGTTAGAACCCTCTACAGGAGGCCCTTCCTGTCCACAGCTAGAACCCTCTACAGGAGATCCTTCCTGTCCACAGTTAGAACCCTCTAAAGGAGATCCTTCCTGTCCACAGTTAGAACCCTCTACAGGAGATCCTTCTTGTCCACAGCTAGAACCCTCTACAGGAGGCCCTTCCTGTCCACAGCTAGAACCCTCTACAGGAGATCCTTCTTGTCCACAGCTAGAACCCTCTAAAGGAGATCCTTCCTGTCCACAGTTAGAACCCTCTACAGGAGATCCTTCTTGTCCACAGCTAGAACCCTCTACAGGAGATCCTTCTTGTCCACAGCTAGAACCTACAATGGCTCCCTGAAAAAGAACTGAGCTACAACAACATTTAATTTCCCTTCGGGGATTAATAAAGTATTTTTGAATTGAATTAAATTTGAATTGAAAAGTCTAACCACATGTATCATTAACTTTGCCCTACCTACCCGCCCATCCGTCCGTCCATCCATCCATCCATCCATCCATCCATCCATCCATCCGTCCATCCGTCCATCCGTCCATCCGTCCGTCCGTCCTGAGAGCTTCTTGGGTTTGTCTCAAGGTCTCCTCTAAACGATACATGTCTGAAACAGATCCCTTGGATAGGATCCTGACGACACGCTTACCTGATGCCCAAACCACCTCAACTGGCTGTTGATTTCCTCCTAATTAGCTGAGTACCACTAAGACTGAATCCAGCCAATCATTGAAGGAAGCTAATTTTAACTGCATTATATTTACAGCCTTGTTCTTTTGGTAATTTGGTTCATCAGCCCAGGTGAGAGATGGGATCATAACCATAACTGAGGGAGCTAGGGAAGGTAGGACCATAAACTTCAGGAAAAGGTGACTGGCACTGCAGCAAGTATCTAACGCCGAACAAAAATCCATCCATCCATTTTCTGAACCTGCTTCTTCCTGTTCAGGGTCACAGGGAGGTGGTGTCTATCTCCAGCGATCTTTGGACGAGAAGCGGGGGACACCCTTGACAAGTCGCCAGTCTCTCACAGGATCACACAGAGACAAACAACCACTCACACCTGGGGACAATTTAGAGTTGCCAATTAACCTCTTGAATGTTTTTGGACTGTGGGAGGAAACCGGAGTCCCCGGAGAAAACCGATCCATGCACGGGGAGAACATGCAAACTCCATGCAGAAAGACCCCAAGCCGGGAGAAAACCCAGGACCTTCTCTCTGCAAGGCAACAGATCGACCAACTGCACCACCGTGCAGACTTGAACAAAAATAAAAACCTTTCTTCTAAAGGACGTAATGATGTATTAAACACCAGATATGCAGAATAAACATGACCCAAAGAAAGCAAAACTTATATATCATAACAGATTTACTAACAAGATATTTCTCTACTGTTACCAAGTTGATTCGTCTTTTAATATTTAAGTATATTCTTTCACTATCTGCTAGCACCTTTTCAGCCTGTGGCAAAAAAATCACTCTTCTGTACTCTGTATTACAACCAGATAACAAACTGTTAATATTTTGATAATACATCATTATTACATCTTCATTGTCATATTATTACCACATTTAAATAAGTGCATTCCTAACTTCCAAGTAGATTTACAGTTAAAATAGTAATTCCATAATTTTTGAAATAGCACAAGTATAAATCTGCAGTTGAAGCAGGGAATGCAGTTTTCATAAGGTCTGATAAAAATTTTATTGTCTGAGAACTTGAATGTCTGAAAAGCCCGTCTAAATTATGAGCTGCAGAAATACTGCACCCTCCATCTGTCACACAGAGCTACGTATGACACCACTTAGAATTATAGGAAATATCTCTTAGCCTAACAAACTGTAAACATGATGTAAGGACACCAGAAGTCAAAGTGATTCAGTGAACTCTCCTTATGTCAGTGTAACACTTTGCTGCAAGTCTGACTATTTTCATTTTAGAGCTGCTTTTGAATTTGTGGAGTCAAACTGTTCTGAAAGAAATGTGTGCGTGGAACTCAACCCTTTTAACAGGATATTTCACGATGGGAGAACATAACCTGTTTTAATGAGGAATGTGGAAACAGTTCTGAAAACTCCCCCATCAGCTTTGTCCTTTTTATTTTAGGAGAAAAAAAAAACCTCAAATAATGGAGAAGTGGCTCCTTGCTTTTAAAAGCTACAATATAATTGTATCATCTGTTGCTCACCCAAACATGAAAAACAGTTTAAACGACTTTAGTTCTTGTTAGAATTTGTTAAAATGAACCTGTTTAGCTAAAATGAAAAAAAAAAAAAAATTCCCAAAATAACCTGCTTTAACCGTGAAAGATCTCACCTTGAAGCGCACGCTTCTAGAGTGTTGAATGAAGATGGAGCGCAGCAGTAAACATGTTCCCGTCCTATTTTTGGATCTGGAACACGCTCACAAAATTCAACATATGGATAAACAATAACACTCTCTTGTTTCGACATTTAAGAATTTCTGAGCAGTCAGATTGTATTTGACTGACTCTGAAATTCTTTTAGCTTAATTTTTTTGTGCTCTACATGTTTCTTTTCACCTTTTACGTTTTCTATTCTTGGTCAAGACCATTTGGAATAACAATCAGGGTTCAGGTTTTTTTTTATTTACCATGCGGCCTGGTTCAATAGATTTCTGTTCCTTAATGTCTGTAACAGTTCCCTCATTCTCTGCTTGTGTGATGATGTTGGCTTTCAGGACTTTGATGTCATGCTCAAACATCCATGTGTTCCTGTGGGTGAATCATTATGATTTCAGTTGAACACGGTGATCCCTGCACCCATGTGACAACAGAGCATTAAGCTCCTGTTAGTGTTTATACTGACTTACACTTCCTTCAACTGTAACTGTCAAAACAACACCACTGTGGATGTGTGGTGTTGTTTTAATAAACTCTTACATCATTTATTTTCATCTGCAGCTGTATTAAAATTTAGCTTAGCCATCAACACGTGTAGATCGCCACTCCTCCAGCAATCAACTCTCTTGAAAATTAAATACAGGTCGACGGTTATATGTGTCATAGAGAATACTCTTATATGCACAGAACATTTGGAGGTATCATACATACATCTCACGAAATCTCGCTGTTTCTCACTAGTTACTTGACCGTAGACCTCCGCGCGTGTTCTCCCATCCACTGTCGCTCTCAGGTACCTGGAACTAGTCTGCTCTGGCGTTTACGTACGCGTGTCTGGCGCGTCTGCTTGAAGCTGTCAGACGGTCTCCAAAAATATTCACCGACTTCTTCAGTGTGAAATAGTGTCACATGTAACATTTGTTCTATGAGTTTTTAGTGCCCGATCATGAGTTCTTAATATCCGATATAGAAAACAGAGAGCATGATTAGTGAGCTGAACTCATGATATTTTATTGTCCTGCTCGGATTGAGGATCAGAGTGTGTTTGGTGAGGAATATTGATCGACCTCAGCATCGGAGCGCGTGCGGGGGGGGTAACGAGCCTGGCACCCAGATGGCTGAAGGCTTTGTGCTGTGTTATTCTGTTCCAAGTTCCATATCCCACCTTTAAAATAAAAGGTTTTAATAAAAACAAAGCAGAAGCTGAAGGGGCAGTAAAACATACTAACAAAGAGTAACAGTACTGGGGCCACAAGCAGAGTACAGGGGTAGTGATGATGAAGCAATACAGCTAATAAAGGGGCGGAGACAGGCGAGTGGCATGAGGCCAAATTAACAAACACAGGCGAGAACATGAACATGATAACACACGAGCACATAGAACAACAAGACAGGATCAGAAAAGGAAATAATGGAAAAGAAAAACCTGATTCCTGACAGAAGGACCCAATCCATGTGTGTTTGTCTGTTTCCTATCAGCTTAGAACCCAGTCGGTCGAGTAGAAGCTGCTCATCCTGGTTCTAGTTCTGCTAGAGGCTTGTTCACGTAAAAAGGCCAGTCATTTTGTTCCACTGTGACCAATCCGTGCTGCCCAGGATGGAGGATTGTATTAAATAAACGATTCAACACAATCTGCTGGTTACTTACTGAATCAGAAAAAAAAAAAAAAAAAAAAAAAAAAA
>SSNP01000029.1:1984293-2068236 GCA_006937955.1 Pachypanchax playfairii
AAAAAAAAAAAAAAAAAAAAAAAAAAAAAAAAAATATATATATATATATAAACATTTTATATATATATTTACATATATGTATGCTATATATATATTTAAAAAAATAAAATAATATATTGAATATTTGAATTAGAGAAAAAACTAATTACAAATAAATCATTAAACACAATTAAAAAAGGGGAAAAACACAATCACTGACAATGTGACTTCATATATTGATTATTAATTTTTTTTTTATATAATTATTTTAAGGTGGAAGAGGGAAGTACATAATTTAAATTCCTCTCTGCAGGTGTTTAACAAGTCTACTCCTTTCACTGAAATACAGAATTTCTTTATTTTTGTTCTAAACATTTTCTTTAGAAGTCTTTCGGTTCCTCTGAGGTTGTACCGACTGTGTCTGACTGTAAACGCGTCTCGTAGTGTTTGAAATTGAAATAAATTGAATTGCACTTGGAAGTTAGATTTTCTCACTCTTCAGTAAAAAGGCAACACCTGCGTGTGGAAAAACAGGTGAGCTTATTTACTCGATTTACCAAATCAATTTCATATTTTATGTTTTCTCATTAATTCATATGGCTGTTGCAACTTTGTTTCAGTTGTTTTACTTGGTCTCCTCGTTAGTATTTTGCAAAAATGTATATAAAACATTTTAATGTGTAAGTTAAGGCAAACACTTCATCATATGTTTGTTTGATTTACTTTCACTGAACTCCAGATCGGACTTCTTCTTTACACACAACACTGTTTGTTCTTTTTTTCCTTTCCATCTGTGCAGGATAGAACTGAGAGTTGTTGCATTTCATGTTGAAACAAAAATAAAATAAATATCAACCTCTAACTTCCAACTTTTATCAGAACCAAAGAAGCCTTTTGGAGGAAAGTGAAGCAACTTCAAAATGAGTAATGAGTCCAGTTGCCTTTGTTCAGAAAAACTAGAATAAATTAGGATAAATTCAGTATACTGGGATGGGGAAGTAAAGCCTAATGAAATCATAATTATAACCAATTATACATAATCTCATATAATTTTCTGTACTGTTAAAATACTACTGTTAAATATTGATAAAGGAATAAACAGAAAGACCAGATCAGCTTGGCACAACACAGTTTCGATACCATTCATAGTTGGTGCAAATAGACTCCTATGGCATCAAAAATGGGATTTAGCTTTTCAACATATGAAACAAATTGACACCCTGATACTGTGTTTTGGGGTGAAAACACGTTAAAAGATTGTTATATTACAGAGTAACTTATATTACTTCTGCTAGGAGGTTGTTTTGTCAGCGTTTGTTATTCTGTCAGTTAGCAAGATAACACAAAAAGTTATGGATAGATTTTAATAACATTTTTAGGAAAGATCAGAAAAAATGGCGTAAGGAAGAAGTGATTTTGTAGATCTGGATCATCATCTGGATTCAGGAATTTTGTTAAGGATCCTTCACCTTCATGAGATAGCCTAGTGCTGTTTTTAAAGACCCACTCCAGTGAAAATTGTGTTTTTCTTCTTGTCATCATGTTATTGTGGCAAATTTCTGATGTTGGAGGACAGCATCTTAAGAAAATTAAGCTCAAAATTGCATTTTTGTATTTCTGCTTTCAAATCGCTGTGAATCAGTAGTAGACTGGATTTCTGATGTAGAAAATCAACTGGATGGACCACAAGCTCCTGCTCCGCTAGCTGTAAGTTAGCAGTAGAGCTAGCAGTAGAGCTAGCAGTAGAGTTAGCTGTAAGCTAGCAGTAGAGCTAGCAGTAGAGCTAGCATAAACAGAAAGCTCTCAACAATGGGGACGGGTGTGTGGGGTTCCTCTGTATTAAAGCTGCTATACTTAATTTGCATAACAAATTAGCTTAATATGATTTTTTTTTTATGCCCATTAAAAACGTTTTAACACAGCATGGAGAAAAAATATGTTGTGAAAATTAAAAAAAAAAAAAACAAAAAAAAAAAAATTAAGTGGTTCTCCTGTATTTGTCTGAAAACAAAAAAACTAATGGAAAGGAATGATTGGACAGTCTCTCCAGTCATACGGACTTCCGCATTTTTTTGGCTTCTGTGCTCCTAAAAAACTGAGACATATTACTGCAGCACACCACTGCTGGGAGTGTTCGCCGCTCTACCATGTCACAGCAGGAGAAACAGCCGCCGGCTGGTTCCGCGTCAGGTTCAGGACAAAGTAACAATTAATGTCAGTTGTTCGTTGTTATATTGTTTTCACTTACCGGTGATTTCGCCATGTTACAGTACTTGAATGAACTTGAATGAGCTAGGCAATTTGAAATCGGGTATATCACCTTTAAAAGTTCCACCCACAGCACAGAGGCGAATTTCTAATGAGCTACTGTCACTATGAAGAAATTACTTCTTTAAAAATGGGAAAGGTTTTGTTATTTTGGATAAAAACACCATAATCATAATATAAAGACAACTGAGACGCTTTAAAACAACTCAAAAGATGATCAGAGTGTCTGGGTGCTGATAAAAAAACTGGGTGAATTCCCAATAGATTCTACATGAAACCAAGGATTAATCTGGATGAAGGATTGCAATCCAGTTACTTAAAGGTATTTTCATTGTCAATGAATCTGATAACGTCAATTTTTTTGGTTTAAAACCAAATTTGGTGTGAACTGAGGTGCTCAGCAGAAGTCTGTGTTTTATGAGGGCTTTTCTAGTTTTTAAAGTAGCTGAAAGAAACTTTTTTGAAAAATAATGTTGAACTATACATTAGTTATATTTGCTACCAAACCTCTGGATAATGTGCATTATGACTTTTTATTGTTAAAAAACCATAACTTTAAACACAGCGTCCATCATGACTTAAATCATGTGAAAAATCAACCAAAATCAAGTCAAGCTTCACTTTCTAATACAGGTTTACAGAATCCCTAAAGGGAAAAAATACTTTCTTGTTTGCATCAGATATCATCTTGTACACATGAGATACTGTTGTTAGCCAACCCAGCAATGTCCCCAGACTCAGTAGTCTGTGGACATTTCTATAACTACATGAAACTACATGAAACGCTGAATGACATTAGAAAGTATTTTTCTCACCTGTAATGGAGCTTCATTTAATGATTTGTGTGATTAGTATTTTTGTTTGATTAAGCAAAGCATCAAAACATCTTGGCAAGATACTTCTGCTTTGAAAGACACTCAATATGTTTACATGCAGCCAGAGAAATTCGATTTATTGCATTAGTCCAACTGAAATCAGACTTCTGAAACGCATGTAAACGGCTTAGTCGGACTAAAATCGAACCGAACTGGACTTTGAATAGTCCGACTAAGCTACCCAGATAATGCGATTCAAAGTCGATTTTCTCTAAATGTAAATGCTTCAAGTGCTTAGTCGAGCTATCTGGCCCGCCCCTTCAGGAAATGACGTCAGCGGCAGCGCCGCGATAAACAGCAAAACAGTAAACAAAGAAGAACACGAAGATGGCGGCTAACTCAAGCGTAACGCAACTGTTTCTTTGCTTGACACGAACCGGAAGAACCGTAGCGGCAGTAAGCCCACTTCTTTCAATAACTCGATTGCTGAAGTGACATGTAAACTGAGATACGGCTCTTGCCAGGGGGCTAAATCTTAGTCCAACTTCTGCCAAAAGCTCGATTTAGGTGTGCATGTAAATGTACTGACTGTGGGTGTTTCTCAATGTCAAGGAACCTTGCCTACCAAGACATTGCCTTGGTAGACTAGGCGTCTTGATTACGAGGACACTGAAACAGATTTTACTCACGTGACCGCGGCTGCCTGCTCATGCGCACTGTTTACATCCCGCCCACCTCCCATGGAGCTAGAAATATTAATAAAAATAAAATAAAATAAATGTGCAAGCAAGTTAATACCTTCTAGCCACCGAAGCTGCAACTACATAGCAACTAGCCAACCGTATAACTGCGTTGGATTAAAAAAAAAGCATTTTAAATATAACCCCATAGCAACAATCGGTTAACTTAAATTTAAAAAGGAGATTTGCCTTTGAAGTAGCTGCAGTCGGCTCCTCAACCGCCATTTTTTTGAAAATACCACAATGTATTCTGGGAAATTTGTGACCGAGGAAAGGCATCAAGGCACGTCCCATGTATCCTTGGTATGTTAGCTAAACAGCAGGCAAATCAAGTACAGATGCCTCGGTAGTGCATGAACATTGTAACACGCCTTGGCTGGTCCCAATGACGTGTCTCCTAGGCAACAGGGGCGGGACCAAGGGTTCAAGGCAAGGTCCCTTGACATTGAGAAACACCCTGTGTCGAACTCTCTGCTTCAGTCACTGTATCACTCCACTATGATAAAGCCTAACCTTTTGTATTCATGGAATAGGCCAATTCAGATCAGGTGTGTTTACATTCAGGTGTACATTCAATTTAGTTTTGGGATTTGGAGGCTTACAAGTTGTCACAATAAAACAAAGATATTTGATGTTTTACTGTTAATGAATAATCCTAAAAGTAACCGTCCACCTTAATGAACTCAGAATGTCTGCTGAGTGTGTCCACCTACAACCTCACAGCGCAGAACACGAATTAAGACCAGAGTTTAAATAGTTATTTGCTATGTGGAGGGATTTGGTTGGATGACCAGGGGTAGAGGGGAGTAGGGGTGGTAGTATCAGTGAATGCTTTCATTTTTAATTATATCCAGAATACCAAATTAATTTTACTGGGCTGTAGCTGAAGTCACACTGAATAAGACTTAAATTTCTATCATGTCTATAATCACAAGCAGCAAAGAAAAAAGGCTTCAAATGGTTCTATATGTCCTATTTGTCCCTTTAGGGCAACCAAACAGTGAAGTATAGGCCAAGCTTGCCGTGGGAGTAGAGTTCAGAACAGAAGAGCTCACACACAGCTGACTGTGCTTCAGAGTGTCAGAAAAAAGCCCTTCCATTATATTTACCAATGAAGAAGAGGAGAAACAGGGGTGTATGTTCATAATAGCCTCAGAGCTGAAGCTCTTTCAGCAGCAGCTTCTGTCACAAAGAAGCCTCACAATGTAATGCATGGAAATAAAAGCTAATTAAGGCTGTTTGATCACCTTACAGAAGACACATTCACAGACTCCATTAGGTGTATTTGTGACTGACTGTATTGAGGTTTTAACACAGATCAAACCTGCTCACTGTGCACGAGTTCAAAATCTTTCACTTGGAATCAGAACAGCGTTCTGTGCATTGGATAGTTTGGAACAGCTCGCTGATGAACGCCACACAGTTCTACATGAGTGGGTTTGAATGGGTTTTATATGCTGCACATAAAGAGGTTAAAGCAGAAATATGGGGTGTTTCTCAATGTCAAGGAACCTCGCCTTGATGCCTTGGTCCCGCCCCAGTTGCCTAGGAGATACGTCATCAGGAACCATCAAGGCGCGTTCCAATGTTCAGGTGCTACCGAGGCGTCTGTCTTTGGTTTGTCTGCCGTTTAGCTAACTTACCAAGAATACATGGGATGTGCCTTGATGCCTTCCCTCGGTCAAAAATTTCCCAGAATACATTGCGGTATTTTCAAAAAATGGATGTTCAGGAGCTGGCAGCAGCTACTTCAAAGGCAAATTTCCAATTTAAATGTAAGATAAATAATTGTAGCTATCAGGCTTATATTTAAATGTTTTTTTTAGTTCCAAAGCAGTTATACGGTTGATTAGTAGTTGCAGCTTTAGGAGCTAAAAGGTACTAACTTGCCTGCAAATTTACTTTTATTTTATTTTTATTATGATGGGCGGGACGTAAACAATGTGCATAAGCGGGCACCTGCGGTCACGTGAGTTAAGTCTGTTCCAGTGTCCTCGTAATCAAAACGCCTCCCTTACCAAGTCACTGCCTCAGTAAGCCTACTAAGACAGTGCCTTGGTAGGTGAGGTGACTTGACATTAAGAAACACCCTTGGAGTTTTTTCTCAGAGGGCGCCACTGAGGCAAAAATATGTGTTGCACATTTAAGTCCCGCCCCTCTGTTTCAGTGAACCCGTAGCAAATGTTGGCTCTCATACATGCACATGCGCCTTTGTTACAATGGACTCTTCACGGGTAATTAGCATTTATACAATTTATATGTTTATTTATTTATTTTAATTGTTTTGCAAACAACTCGTAAACGTCGGCCGGCCGTAGTTCTTCGGGATACTTGCACGCGCAGCTCAGTTGATTGACAGGTGTACTATGCGGATGTAAAATGCTAAGGGCTAATGCATTACAGCGTCAAGTTAAAACTGCATGCGCCTCTATGGGATAGGGGCGGGCTTTGAGAAAAAAAGAAAAGGACGTTTGTTGTAAATTTTATTACAGAACCAGGTCAGATTATCACTTTTATGGAATTTCAAAAAATCATACATAACTAACGAGCCTAACGAGATCCTTATTATTAAAGTTAGCTGAAACTTGCCACTTAAAGTAACGCTGCATACACTGATGATGCTTTGTAGTGCAGACCCCAATTTTTTGCTACAGTATAAAGTGAGTTGCGCATCAAGGGTCAAACTTTTCTTGGAGAAGATGTTGAACTCCTGGTGCCATTAATTTGATTCAACACCTCTGACATCGATCTGAAGAACTGGAATAAAATTACATAAAACAAACATAACGCTCTATAACATCTAAATGTTTTAAATGTTTTCTCAGTTCCACCTCAGTGGAACCTCTATCCTGCATGTTTTAGCTATTTTCCTTCTTGAACACACCTGATTTAGATGATTGCAGTTGAACAGTTAATCAGCCACCAGCTGAGAAGAAGAAGAAGGATTATCTAAAACATGCAGGACATGGTGTCTAAGAACTGGAACTGTTTTTACATGTTTCTGTGCTACCTGTGATAAATCAACAGCTGACACACAAACTTCAGCTCATCTTGAGGGTTTAACATTCATTTAGAGTTGTTGCTTTCCAATATTTCACACTTTCATGGTAGTTATATGAATGTGTGTCATTTGGCTAAATATTGGATCCAATAACTGAGATTTATTTAGCACCATTTGCAAATGAGGTTTAGTTTTGGGTAAGAAATCAGAAAAATGAATTATGTTTTCATCATAAATGCAGTGTAAAGGCTGAGCGCTGAATAAATTAGTCGAAATCTGCAGAAGAAGCTGAAACCAAGTTGAACTATTGCAAGTCGTTCAAGCATAAATACCAGCTAAAATATCTAAAGAGTTTGAGTTCTAGCATAAAATGCTTAAAAAGCGGTAATGTCCAAAAACAAGAACTTAAAAGACAAAATAAATGGGTGGATAGAATGTTTAAAGTGGCGTCCAAATGAGTTTAAAGGATGTTTTTTATGAAAACACAGTTTTTTTCTTAAACTTTCAGTTTTTCTTTTCCCTTAACATCCTGATGTAAAGATAAGTTACATAAGGCTGAGTCAGACATTTTCAACTGATGCAGTAGCACCAACTTTTTCAAATGTTTTTATTTTATTTATGTTTTAAGTTTCTTAACTGATTAAAAAATGCATTTCAAAGTGGATGGCTTTGAGTTTACAAGAAAACCTTCAGATCAGAAATTCCTTTCAGTATAAAGACAAAAAGTGTGTGAACAGAAAATTTAAAGTGGTGTCCTAATGTGATGAGGCCCCGAAGAAAAAAGTAAGATGGCGGGAGGGTAGAAGGAGAGAAGAAGGACAAAAAAGTGAGAGGAAACAGCAGTGAAATGGAGAAAACAGAGAGTGGTAGAAAAGGTGTGAAGGAGAAGAGGAGAATGGTGTAGAAAGGGCAGTTAGCCAGCTAGCTAGCTAGATATGCAGTACAAAGTTTGAGAGTATGTTTGATTAGAAACTCAAACATCTTTGTAAAACTGAGTTCACATCTGATCAAATGCTGCTCATGATACAAAACTCCACCCCGTAATTTAAACTGTTCAGTTTTAAACAGTTAAATAGTTCCAACTCCGCCCACAATTGGTTAAAATCAGTCACTCCACCTACACCTGGTTAAAGGTATAATATGTAGAAAATAGTGGCTTTTATTTCCAACACCAGGTGACAGTAATGAGCCAAATCACAACCCCGTCACTTCCACTAATTACCACAGGGTGGCAGAAACGAGTATTATTCCTCACTCCGTCACACAGAGCAGCACATCAGGAGCTCGGCTAAAAACTGGCTTTTACTCACTCTAGTGGTGGAAAAAAGTACTACAGATTTGCCAGACTGTCAAAAAATTAAGAAAGATCAATAACTTTTAAAAATAAAAAATAATCACATATGGAATTATGGCAAACAACATGTTGCTTAGCTCTCTAATTATGGTGTTACTTTATTTTTAAAAAGCATAATAATGAAAATTCTACATGGTGTGCCTTTAAACTCTTTAAACCCTTCTAGCCAAAAGCTGACCAGTAAGAGTACCAGCCTGCATATCAACATGCCTACTGCCATGTAAACACAGCCTAGAACCCTTAAATCTCCACTCCAGTCAAACTCTGCCTACGATCAACTAAACCACACCCCAAATAATCAATCTCCTCCCAAAGCCTGCTCATACTGAGTTAAGCTACCCCCCCAAATCTGGACTTTGCTTCCCTCTTGTCATACCTCCCATACAATATTTTAGACAGAAATTAGCTGCAACATTCCTGCAACTCACAGTTCAATAATTTCTTTGAAACAACTTTTCACACAGCCACATTTTGTTGAGTTCTGCACCCATCTGTGTCCAATTTAGCCCATCTCAGAGGCGCTGTCAAATTTCACTGTTCTTTTGTTTCTTTTAAATAAAACTTTTGCACAAAACAAACAAAAAAAGACTTTATATACAATTTTTCAACTTCTAAAAAAACATATCCAAAAGTTTAACAATTGTTACAGAATCTTTTTTAAGGAACTGACTTTGTCGGGTTTCTGTAGGATAGCGATCATAATTATAAAAGAAACAGGTTTTTTTCTTTTCTTTTTTTTTTCAGAGGACTTGCTTTGATCCTAAACACATTACGAGCATGACGATGCAGCAGTGATGCGTCTCCACACACCCACGTAGTATTCACTGCTCGCCTCAGTCTGAGGCCATTTAAAGTAATTAATCAAAAGCATTTTCTCTAAATACACACGTCTTATTTTTATGGAGCACTGAAAGAGGGATTAGACATTCTAATTCTGGTGGTTCTCAATATTCGTCAGCGAATATTTGACAGTTAGACCTAGTTTGGTCGAAACTCATCGGACAGACGTGTTAACGTTTCCGGACAGGACATTCTGTCGCCGTTCCTACTTCTGATTTCACTGCATATATTTTCATATAAGAGATGTGCTATTAACCTACAACCATTTTAATAAATGGTGCAGTAACTCCAGACTGATGTTACTACTACTTGTAAAGTTTGGTTGCTAAGATACAGTGGGAGGCTGCAGAGATGGATGGGGGGGTGTTTGGTATATGTGTGTGTTTGAGGGCAGTGAGGGTGTGAAATCAGACATGCTGCCACTGAATGCTTATTAGATATCCAGGAGACAAAGAAGGCAGCACAAGGAGGTCGAAAAAAAACAAGAAATGAGATGAATAAAAGAAAATAAGGAGGAAAAAACCAAAAGAGATGGGAGGAATATTGAGAGAAAGAGAGAGAGGGTTGTGAAGATTACATCCTGATATGAGTGGTGGCTGGGGGGGAGGGTAGCTGGGAGAGGATGGAATTTGATTGTGTGGAAGACTTCAGGGATCGGAGGAGGCTGAGATATGGAGGTGGAGATGACAAAGCAAGAGGCAACTGTGTATCAGAGTGGAAGGTACGCTGGTTAGAAGTCTCTGGATACTTCAGCGCTACCCTCATGCATTTGATAAACATGCCTTTTTAAAACCGTCCTATTCAGCTGCGAGAGATTTACAGAGAGAAATCACCAAGGTTACAGTCAGACGAGAAGGCTCAATTAGGACAGAATCAGAAATCTACCAGTATTGTTTGTTATATTCATTTTCTGGAACATCTTTTCTCTCAGTGTTTCTTTTAGCTGGTAATTTGCTTGTTTTTTCCTTTTTGATTTTTCTTTGCAGAGAGTTTGTTAGACAGACGCCGCTGTTGCATCTTGCTGTCCAAATGAGAAGCTACAGCAAACAGCCATTTAGTTCCGTCAAGAAGTGAAACAAGTATGACACTGACGTTACTCAAGGAAAACATTTCATTTCTTTTATTTTCCCATCGTATTCACATCTTATTATATCTGAACAGATTAAAGACCATGACAGACCAGGCTTACTAAAAGCAATGCTCAAAGTAGCTGACACACTTGAATTATATTGGAGGCTAAAACCATTGCTTTTATACAAACACTGTTTTTTTAACCAAAGGGATCTTTCTTTACCCGATACAACATGTATGTGTACAGTCGACATGTGTACAATAAAAAACAGATTTTTCATAAAGAGTGAGAGACAGACATTTTAAACTGAAGCAGAATGTTCAACTTTTCAAATTATTTTATGTTTGTAGTTTATTAAAGACTCAATTTGATGATCTTTTGAATTATTTTAAAGCGTCTCAGTGGTCTTTATATTATGACTAAGGTCTTTTGCCCAAAATCACAAAACTTTTTTTAGGAAGTAGTTTCTGCATAGCAGCAGTAGCTAATTAGCAAATCTCCCCTCTGTTGTGGGCGGAACCGCTGGCACGGAAGATCCCTTCGCCCCTCCCTGTTGCTGAGAGCTCTCTGTTTACGCCGGGCTCACACTGCATCCGGATCCGGTCCGGTGCGGATCCCGCAGGTATTCCGTTAGATTAAAATCCCTTTTGAAGGCTCACAGTAGCTCCGTGTGGTGCGGGTCTGGTTACGGGGGCCGTACGGCACTACGGAAAGAATCCGCAAGGATCAATTTTTTCCGGATGCCGGAGTCACTCCGCGTCAAGTTTGATGAAATCTGACGAACTATACAGGAAGTGTGGCTTGAACATCCGGTGTTTTTTCAAAATAAACGAGTGTACAAACAATTGTAACTTGACTCTTCTTTTTAGACAGCACACGCGCTAATAGGAAATGTAAACATTACATCACACCCGGTGACACAGGGTCCCGAATGCCTGCAGCACAACACATTTTCACACATTTGCTAAATAATGGACGTGTTCTCGTGTGAAGTCCCGACAAAACGATAACCCACGTGAACTTCTGTTCTCGCGGGTGACGCTTTACGCACCCAGCACCGGAGCTGGCCGCACTCCCTATCTGGAGCAGATGTGAGTGGTAGCTTGCGGAAAAACCGCACCGAAGCCGGACCGAAGCCGTTCCGTAGGCAGTGTGAGCCCGGCGTTATGCTAGCGCTACCACTAACTGTAAACTAGCAGAGTAGGAGCTTGTGCTCACCCAGTGCCTTTTCTACGTCATAAACGCAATTTTTTAAACCACATTTTTGCATCCGTTATTGATTTCACAGCAATTTGCAGAAATACTCAGAAATGCAATAATGAGCTTAATTTTCTTAAGCTATGTTCTCTAGCGTCTCTGTTTACATTAGCGCTACAGCTAGTGGAGTAGGAGCTTGTGGCCCACCCAGTGGATTTTCTATGTCACAAACTCAGTCTTTTTTAGACACATTTTTATGTATGCTACAGGGATTTGAATGCAGAAATACTAAGAAACGCAATTTGAACTTGATTTTCTTAAAGAGGACATTTCAAACAAATTTCAGGACTTTGTGGTTATTTCTTAAGTATTAACCAGTAATATGAAACCTATGAGACCTTTTCAATCTCTCTGCGTCAAAATTCAGCTGGTTGTTGAATGAGTTGCTGCTTCGGGCAGCAACTCATTAATATTCATTATTCAAATTTGCTGGACTCAGATTGGCTAACAAACTAGCCTATAAGAGCAAGGTATACTGTTTCCTGCCCCGCTGCGCCTGGCAACAGCAGATGTCGTTGTGTTCCGGTTTGTTACATCTTATGCTACAGCTTTTAGCCAGCAGCATGTTAGGCATGCATGGTTTCAAATGCGGGAGCTGCCGAATACTAACGAGCAAAGGAGTTGTGACGAAACACCTACAGGCCGTTCAAACTTGGAAGAACTCGGGTTTTATCGCCACCTGTGTAATTTGAGAGATAAAAACTGAAAGAGAAGTTGTTGACCTGTTTTCACACCCACTATGAAGGTAAGAACACCTGTGGAGCTAAAATATTCAACAGAAACCTCAGAAAAACAGTTTTTAATGGAAGGGCCTCTTTTATGGTGCAATCACACCGGCCACTTTGTCAACGTCAAGCAACGCTGATAACGCTCCAAATTTGACGTTTGAAGTTGAAGGTCATAACGCCTGCCAGTCAGAGCGCATAGGCGTTAAAGCTCGTAAAGCCTGACCGAAAAAGAGCTCGAAGGCGGGGCTTCCTTTGTTATCGGATGTTCGGAGCTATGGCGGATCATATTGAGACAGTGGCTTGGATTTATTTACTTCATAGATCTAGACAACGTCGACGTCGGGTGCATCAGCGCCGTTTGTGGATACACCCCATTCTTCAGATGCGTTCTGAGTTTGGTGAGTTTAACCATTTGCTACGTTTGGATGAGATTAATTTATCTTCCATTTTGGCTGATCCCGCTTCTTTCCGGCTACGTGCTGTGACATCTTACGTCACTATGATGAGACGCTCTGATTGGTTGACATGCCACTTCAAGAGCGTTATAAACGTCTAAAGTTCAGCTAGCTGAACTTTGAGCTTTTCTAGCTTTTCAAGCGTCAACGTCTGAAACGCTAGAAAAGCTTGAAAAGTTGCCGCTCATAATGCTCACAAAGCGCCGCAGAGCCGTTGACGCCTGTCTGACGCCTGTCCACCATAGACTTTACATATAAACTTGCCGCTTATGAAGTTGATGGTTGGGCCGGTGTGAATGCACCATAAGACATGTCCTCTAGCATCAGAAAAATGCAACAAGAACATATTAACAACACAAAAAACAGGATTTTTATCAGAGTGGGTTGAAAATAATATTTCTAAGTGGATGGCTTTGAGTTTACAAGAAAAGTTTCAGATCACAAACTTCTTTGTCTGACAGATTGTAATGGGTTTAAATAAAATACATTGAACGCAGCTCCACCCTGCACTGCCTTTTGGTTGAATATTGTCTTTGAAGGGGTTTTGAGTAGTTTGTGTGTGTGTTTTCATTTTATTTTACATGTAGACACACAACAAGGAACACGTGGTGATGTTTGGTGGTTAAGGGCTCTCCAGTATGTGGACTAAGGGATCCATTATGGTCTAGTGTTGTTCAAATTCCCATTTTAAAGGAAATAGCTCACAGTTCAGTTCACAAGCATAAAAAATGAATTATTTCATGTTAACTGGTCACCGCATAAACACTCTGAATGGCAAAAAAAGATCTGAAATCTTTAGAGCTTTATAGTGATTACTCGCATATATCTGAGTTTTGCTTTTATCTTTTCAATAATAATAATTATAATTATAATTTAACACCCTTAATTTGATTTTTTGTGGCTAAACACTGATGCTGAAACTAGAACGCGACATACATTAATCAGATCCCAGTCTGGTGAGGAGGAAACGTTGGACTGGATAATAAATAATGTTGAAAGAGTTCCATCTGTTTGCTTCGCTCATATTCTTTCTGCTGACCTCCACAGTATTATAATGTAGCCGAATTCCCAGTGAAGCTGCTCTCACTCTCACATCGCTTTTGTTTTGGTTGGCAGAAAAAAAAGAAGTTCAGTGATTCTGAATGAAATGGGGCCCACTGACACTGTGGTTTTCATCACAGTTGTTTTCAAAGCACAACCAGGTGGAGCTTCTGTTATGACAGAATTCGGATTTTATTTACCGGTAAGCGTAGCAACATTTCCCCTCACGCACATTATAGACAACATCTGCCCTGTTATTTTGTTTATTCTTACATGGATCAGAGAGAAAAGTAAGAAAGGTCTTTTTTGCTTGGATGTTGCACTTCTTCTTCTTCTGCTGCACACTGAGACTCCGTACCTGGATGTAACCTGCTCACCGTGCAGGTGGGCCTATAAGCCATTAGTTATATTGATTAAAGCATGAGTTTTCAGCTCCTATATTTCGGTTGTATTAAAGCTGAAAGTAAGAAGTAAAGGAAAGGCTTACAGTTTATCAACAAGTCCCCACAAACATGGAAATCTTCCAGGTGAAAATGCCTGACCGCGCACGGCGTGCTCTCAGCAGACACCTGCCCTCGTGGGGAAATATCACTTCTTTTTTCTGCATGAAGAAGCAAATGTTTGCCCTAAAAGTCTGTCAGTTCGCAGCAGCTGCTCACTGTCAAAGATAACAACATTTACTGTCACCATTTTGGGCAACACCCAGTTGAAGTTCACTGAGTTAAGAAGCCTTGTTAAGGTCAGAGTCTGAAGAAAAATATTTTCGCCACTCATGAGCTCGTTCATTTGAACACCAATGGACACACTACTGTTACAGTCGTTACATAATGAGCTTACCGGTACATTCGTGTTTCCTATTGAGAAAAGAGATTTTACGGGATCTGACAGAGGAACATGTGTGACCCTCAAGCCAGTAAATCACAAGGTAATTTGGCGCCTTAAAATAAGCCGAATCCTACAGAAATCAACACAGCTTGTTTCCTGTAGGGGGGAGTCCACCCTCACACAACTGATCACCAGCTACAGCTCCTCAGTTTTACATCTGGGCCTTGGAGAACGTGCTATCCCTTTAATGCAAATGTATAAGTATATCCACCTTTACTTTGGCATGACTACAAGGGTAAGCTGCTTGTACTACTTCTAGAGAACTGTAGCTAGTGCATGTACTTTTAAAGTCATAAATCTTAAGAGATAACAGCAGCTGAGACCTTCTCTCCCCACTGTCAGCCTCCATCAACAATCTGGCATTGCTGCCCCACTTCAGAGAGACTCCTCACATGAATCGAGATGAGAAAGTAGGAAAAAAAAGTCTTCTTTCTTTCTTGTCCTATTTTCTTTTTTATCACAAAATTGCACCATTAATACCTTCAAGGAGGCACAACAAAACGGGTGCCATTATACACACGTGTGGGATTCATTATGCTGAGACAAAGATGTGAAAAGGTTCTGGGACAGATCATGTAGACAGCATGACGCATGATGGAGATGTGATGTTAGCACATTGGGACCTTTACAGCTTTTTATTATATGTTCTTATCCTCGCTGCTGCATTTCACGCTAAACAGAGAGGTTACTATAACCCTTGCTATGTCATTGAATGGGTTTTAAATGCTGTACATAAAACATTCTCAGTGGTCCTTAATTTAGGATTATATGGCATTTTTACTGAAAATCACAAAACCTGTGCCATTTTCTAGGAAGAAGTTTGTGCATAGCCGCAGTAGCTTATTAGCAATTAGCCTCTGCGCTGTGGGCAGAACTGTTGGCATGGGGGATCCCCTCCGCATTGCTAAGAGCTCTCTGTTTATGCTAGCGCTACAGCTAGCTTACAGCTAGTAAAGTAGGAGCTTGTGGCCTGCCCAGTGCCTTTTCTACATTACAAACCCGGTCTGTTTTAGATGCATTTTTGCATCCGCTACCGATTCACAGTGATTTGAATGCAGAAATGCTATTTTGAGCTTAATATTCTTAAAATACCTCCTCTAGCGTCAGAAAAATGCCACAAGAACATGTTAACAACATGAAAAATATGATTTTCATCAGAGTGGGTCTTTAACATTTAACCTATTTACCCCTTTCTTGACAAAATGTGTACCGCCATCTTTTAGACTGTAAAACGGTTCGAAGTACAGAAGCTATGCTGAGATGTGTCATCACCAAGTTACAGCTGGTTAGAAGGGGAGCTGAAATTTGTGAATACTCCAGATTGCAGTCACTCAGGGAAATGTGCTTTTTGGTGATGAATGCAGCTGAGATGCTTGCAAACACTGAACGTTTCTAACAATTTGCACAAGATGAAAACTGTTATTATATGTAATCATGCCAAGTGCTTGAAGGTACCATGTCATCTCACGACGATTGTTAAACTACCATTGGTATTTTTTCCAAGAACGTGTCTTTGAGGCACATCAGTTTGGTTGTGTTATTAAGTTAAAGGTAGTGTAGGCTAATCTTAATAAACTCATTCAGTGCCACTTTCAGATTTCTATCCCTCTCAGTACCAGAGATATTGAGTGTTTTTACTGATTTTTGAAGGCCCACAGAATATTTTCTCCTATGACTATGTGAATTCTAAAACCAGCATCAGAAAGATTAGTCTTTCTTCTTTCAGCATAAAAAAAAAATGTTTCTACCTCTTTCTGTTATTTAGTAATCTGCAGTACAAAAGAGGAACTTTTATGAAAATCCACACGTTTCAGGACTAAAAGTTGAGATAAAGAGCGTTTTGTGTAAAGAGGTTTTTCAAGCAGATCAGTGACTTTGATGTAAATATTTCATGTTTCAATGATTCATGCAACATCTGAACTATGTTTTACTGAAAGTAAAACATAAACCGTAAAAAAGTACTTTTGATCTTTTATTTTATGTATACAAATAGTCATTTATAGACCATTTCAACATTTGAAAACAATGTAAGAAAAAAAGCAACAGATTTATGATTCAGAAACTCTGTGTGTGTGTGTGTGTGTGTGTGTGTGTGTGTGTGTGTGTGTGTGTGTGTGTGTGTACGTGTGTGCGCTCAGTCAGTTCGGTCCCCCCGGCCCAGCCATCAGGTCGTCTATCAACACTTTCTGTGTGTTTTATGCAGCAAATTGTTCTTTATTTTGCTCCCTGCTGCCTTCAGAAGATCCTGACAGGAGATAGTGGTCGGATAAATCCCCCTCAGCTTCACTAGAACCGCCAGAAGAACCTCAACGTCAGGCTGAAGACATCACAAGCCCGAAATGACGAGCTGGATCAAAAACCGCGCCACCTTCGACACAATACTCGGTTGCAGTGGATCCGACTGTCGCGCTGAAGGGATTTTATTAATGTAATCAACTCCACCACCTTCTCAATTCCATAGATTCTACGTTTTAGGAATAACTCTGAACACAGATCACGTCGCAGCTCATTTAGAGATTCTGAATCTTCCTTCCGCATTCACCATCTGTCTCGTTCTAGCTGCCTGGCTCCTCCCTTCACTCCACATGGCTTTGTAACAGGATAAGAAAGGAAGATCTCCCCCAGAGAAGTGCACCACTGCCCCCTCCTGGATCACAGGACTAATTACAGCATGTAACGAGTTCATATTCAGCGAGCAGCTGCCCCAGAAAGCTTAGCGAGATTTAAGCCAATAAAAGCTGTAAAGGACATCAAGACTTCAATGGCACCGAGTGTTCGGATTCAGTTTGATGTCTATAGACGTCTATGGGTCTATGAGTTAACTGATCCCATAAATTAAACCGAGAAAACAAATAAGGATTGTGGGTAAAAAAATCTCAAACTGTCCTATTCTTTCATGAAGTAAGATGTCACTTTTTGAATCTAAGGCTTTTAAGTCCAAAAGAGTTGTTGCAGCTGTTATCAAGTGACCATCAGTCTTATTGCACTTGTTAGCTGCACCTGTCAGGCCCTCTGACTGTTTCTCTGTGAGTGGTAGAGCTGCCGTCTTTCAGTCGGAAGACTGATGTCAAGGCGGCCTTGGGCAAAATGCTGAACACCCAGTCATCGCCCCGAAAGTACCCGTTCGCTTTTTTTTTCCTAAAGCACAATCTATTCTAGAAAGGAATAAAATAAATGGTTTATGGTGAAGAAAAACATACTGTAAAAAATGTTGTTCAGCTCAGGATAAGTGCAGGACCACTTTACTCACAGTGTATAGTTGCATTAAGCATTCCCACAAAATCGAAGTAGAGATGTCACTTGATCTACACATCAGCATCATAAGCTCTTTTCTGCAAAGTTTAGTGTTAAAAAGCAAAAGAGGGGATAAAAGATATGGATACGGTTAGTGTGCGTGTCTGTGTGTCAAAGAGTGAGTGTGCTAGAGAAAGCAAATGAACTCAACAGAGTAGCAGAATGCTCCTATCCTGAGGGCAGAGCAGAGTGTGACAGTCCTGTGGTTACTATCACGATAGACACTGAAATGAAACCAGACAGCGGGCTGCTTAATACTCAACATCAGACCCTCTTTAATCTGACAAAACTGAGCACAGGTGAGAGCTGGATGGATGGACACACAGACAGAGACAGAGAAGCAGAATGGTTCATCTCTGCACGTACTCACAGCCTTCTCTTCACATTCACAGCTCTGAATCCAAAATGAGGATAAATATTTGATGAGAAATGCCTTGTGAGTTGAATTTGCAGACGAATCACGTTGCTCTCCATGTCCATAAAAAACAACCCAACACACCCTGTTGGAGAGGATCTAGGTCAAATACAGTGGAGCTTCTCTACTCTTCACTATTGATTCCAGACCTTTATGCTAAGACTCCTTTAACAGAACAAAATCAATAATCTAATTGGTTATTTTGAAAATTTTGAGGTGTTAAATTTGGTTCAATTCTTGAAACACTAAGTAAGATTCAAATTCAATTCTAATCCTATTATTTATCCCCGAGCGGCGGTTTGGAAAAGCACACAAAGAAGAACACAAACTGTTTCAGCAATTGAAGCCTTCAGGAACTTACAAAACAACAAAGCGACAATAACTTCAGTTAAGGTTTAATTTCTCCTTTATTTTAGTCGCCCATGACTTGGTAATTTTCTCAAATTGGTTTTAATATTTGAAGTTTGTAGAAATTAATTTTTGTAAGACTTGTGGACAGAATTCTTTTTTACATCTAGAAGCTTCTTCTTAAAGGGGCGCTTTCATAAAAAATGTTTTTTTGTTGTGAAGATTGCACAATAACTTCTCTTTCTGGTTTTTTTTCACTTAAATGAGGCAGGTGGAGGAATAAGCTGAGTTTGAAAGTCCTATCAGTGTGACATCACACTGATTTTAGTTACTCACCAGTACTCATCAGCTCGTGCAGTTGAGGCACGCCTGCAAAGTTAGCTCAGCTGTTCAGTAGTAAACATGGCGGGCCGTCAGCGTTGTTGTGTTACGCATCAGCCGGACTTAAACAATGTACATGTTGCTGAAAAATCCAGATTTGTGGGACAAATTGTTTCAGTTTATGTTTGGAGCGACTGCCAGAACTTATAGTTGACTCAGCAGCGTGGTCTGAGGAGGGGGCTCTGCTGTTCTGGATGGATTCCTGATAAAATCCCAGGGTCCTCTCTGCAGGCACCTCCTCCCACTCTAATCCCCGTCTCGAGGGGTGTTGGTCTCAAAATTAAAGTTCCATCTCTGCTGGTCCAGTTCAGAAATTTCATGTAACTTTATGCAGGATATTATTAGGTTTGTTACTTGGACAGTTGTATCACTGTTGCACAGCGTGGGACAGGAGGTGCTCTCATAGGCTAGCTATTAGCCTATCTGAGTCCAGCGAACTAGCATAATGAATATTGATGAGTACAGGCTCAAATCGAGGTCAGTTTTCAAGCAGTCAGATTACTCTGAGCTTAAAAAGCTGGAAATTAGTTTTTGCTAAAGGTTTTAGATATCAGATACTTCAAAAATAACCACAAAGTCATGAAATTTGTGTGACAGGACACCTTTAATAATATATAGTATCACAAGATGAACAGTGCCTCACAGTGCATAGTAAATAACAAAAAAATTTTTTAAATTTATTCATATGAATAAATTGCAAGGATATTCAAATAAAAGTATTAGGTTCCATTTCTGACACAAGTATATGTTGTTAAGTCTTGTTTCTTTAAGCTAACAGATCCAAAAGAGTAGAGCTGACATTCTTAAGGAAAACATCTCAACCCACTGGTGACTGTCTTCCCATCCATCACCTTCTCCATGCATAAACAACAGAAGTTAGCACCTCTGACCTGAAAGTAATGAGTAATAAAACTGCACATTGAACTTGTCCAAGAAACTGTCTCATGTTTTTTGTAGTTTAACCTGCAGAAACATACTCAGGAGCCTCAGCTGCAGCTGTTATTTATTCCATATAGAACATCAGACCTAGTAACATCTGTGCACCAACAACATGCTGCAAAAAACATCAAAAATGAGCCAAGGAAAGTCTGTCACAACAGCAGCAGGTGACACAATACGCAAAAGATACAGAAAAAAATGCCATCATGATGGCACTCTTACAATGCCACATGTACTCCAACAACACAATAAGTTTGCAGAAGCATCAACATGACATAGTAATAAAGCATTTCCCGGTACATATGCCAGGAAAACGAAATAATAACACACCGCTGATCTGCAGCTAAAACAAAACAGGAAGACAAGCAATAGCAGTGCCTATTAGAGGGCCACAACACTGTGTTAGCATAGTGTAGCTGAAGGTTCTGTGACGTTATTGTTTGATAATTAGTACATAACTTTAGCTTTTTCAGAGTATATGTGAGTTATAGGTGACATGTCAAAATTTCTGCATTCCTGCCATTGAATCTATAGACATATCTTAATGAGTGATTTAGACCCAAGAGCAGATTCTGGACAACAAAACAAGGTAAGAAAAGTTTATTTTTTAAAATGGGTTCTGAGGTCCATCACAGAGGCTGCAGCAGATCTGGTGGCAGAGGAGAGAGGAGGGTGAGGTTGTCGAGTTTTCACTGAAGGTGACTGAATGAAGTAGATGGCTGGAGTTCTTACTGTCATTGGGTTTACTTGTAGACGAGGGACTGAGGGGATCGTCGGACTAAGGAGCCAATCTAGGAGATGGTGGTGATAAGGGTGCCCAGGTGAGCCGGGTAAAACCTGAAGAGAGCGGGCAAGACAGGTCAATCCTGGGGCCGGGAACTACACGCTGGAGAGGAGGGGTACACATGTAAGTTGTGCAACCACTGTTTAGGCGTTAAATTTACAAAGAGATACTTCTTAAGGTAGGCTAGACAGTCAACATCAGGTTACAATGCTCTGGCAGCGAGGAATGGCAGACATCCAGCTTTTAAGCAGTATAGACTTGGAGATAGGTTGCAGGTGTGACTCCTCATCAGCCACCTCTCCTCCCACAGCCATAGTAACAGGCATCATGGCCATGCCCAGAGTTCACCTGAAGGGAAGAACACAAGAAAATAAAAAGCAGCTCTCCGGAACTCCGACCCTCTGACCAAAAAAATCAATAGCAACATGAAATTACTAAACACCAGATTATGAAATATGTGAAAAGTGATGTTATTTTCCTACAGCCATACACCTCAGTACAATATAGAAAACCAAGGCAACTATGTGAAACTCAGACAAGGGTACAAGCTAACAGATAATGGTTGAGTGTGGTGCCTAAATTTATGCACCTGCCTAATTTTGTTTAAACAATTATTGCACATTTTCTGACTTTGAATGCAATAGGGAGTCAAATTGAATCCTTTTGAAAACCCAGTGGAAACCTTGTATTGAACAGTGTCTATTGGTTAAACTACTACTACTTTTGTTGAGTCCACATTTTCCATAAGAAAACTTATATTTCTTTATTAAGATACATTCAGTTGGAGACCTTTTAAACAACCTTGTTGATTGAATTTAAGGTTAAGTGGCACAATCAATCTATCTTGTCTCTCCCTGAAGGCATGAAGATATGTTAGCATTAAACAATTTAGCAATCCAGTTTGGTCTGGTCTCTACTCTTATTAAAAGTTAGCTCATTAATCTGACCCAAAGAAACCTTTATTCTCCAAACAGACACACCATGCTGATCTACATGAACATGATTAGATATTTTTATGGGAACTGAAGCCTCCCTAAATCTCCCTAAAATATTGCTAAGGACCCTAGTTTTGGTTGCTATACTAGGCTGGGAGGTGGGCTTTAGGAACTAGGTGGAAGCTCAGGATGAGTAGGGCTGTGCTTAGAATATTAACGAATTTACTATACAGACTCTTTCATGAGTCTACCATGTTGTAACAGTGTTTGACAGCATTACTGCAATTTTTCATCCATAATATAGTGTCCTCATTATATCTATAAAACTTGTACACAACTATTGGTCAAAATAGACCATAAGGTACTGAGCAAACACATATAACGCAACTCTAAAAGCATTTTTTTTAAAGAAACAGTTTATAGCTTTTGTGGGTGATATTAATTAGTGATGTGCAATACCACTAATTTTCTTTCCGATCCAATACCAAGTAAATTTCAGACCAGTATAAGTGCTATTGAGCTATTTAATGTTTAAACCATAAAAACCAGCAAAAATAATTCTGCCAATCATTTCAGATTCAGGAATATATTCAGGTACATCCTGAAACCATTTGCTTAGATTTAGGTTTATCTTATCTGTGTTCTTAAGTGTAACACCTAACAGTAAAATCTCATAATTATAAAGTACAGCAACATTCAAATAGTATTCAAAATACAAAAACACCAGACAACAACCACTGATCGAGTTAGTGAAAAACTGAACGTTTTAATCCAGGTGTTCCATTTTGTGCAGAACTGAAAAGCATTTGTCAATGCAGCATGAAAAAATGCTAAATTTAGTTTATATTCAATGATTGTAAAGAAAGTAGTGAAGGCTCTAATCATATGGGCTGTGTTCATTGTCAGTCAAACTGTGCTTAGTGTCTTGAAGTGTCTATGAACATGTCATGGTCTTCATTGCCTTTATCTCTGTCCAATAGGGAACATTTGGATATACGAAGCATTCACAGCAAATTGTTTATCCAAATCATGTAAATGAAATAAAGGACCAGGAACCAAGAAACAACAAGGCCATTAAAACAAAAATTATAATTATAATATATCACACATATACAGTTTGCTGGTCAACCTGGCACTCGTTCATTGTGGTGACTAGAATATAATAGAAGTAATAATTGCAAAAAGTAATAAACAACAGTGACAACACCTGTAATTTCTCATTTAATTCACCTGATCCTAAACATGTCCTGCAGCACTATGCTTTATGGAGTGGGAGGGGCATGAATTAACAGTGTACAGATACAAATAGCGTTTACACAATATGTTCATCATAGACAGAACCCCCAAGCCCTTGAGGGGTGGCTTTCAGAAAACAGAGAAAAGAGAAGGAAAAAAGTTGCAGTGTAAAGGTACGTCATATATAATAACATTAAATTCTACAGTTTTTTTTTCAATTGTAATAGCTTAATTGAGTAAAAAAAGTTATCTAATGATGCTGTAAAAATATACTTTTAGTGCATCCTCCTTTATTATGAATGATAACTTATTAACAAATAATGTTACGTTGAACTAGTCAAGTAGTCTGTGTGCTTTCTACATTGTTTTTATAAGGCTCACTGTTTATGAGACCCATTGTTACTGTATACAAGTTCAAAGAATTAATTGACATTTTACTGGAGTGTCTACAAAATAAAAGCATGAAAACCAGTGAATTTCAGTTTACTTTAAAGCAATACTGAACAACCTCTCTGCAGCTGTGTCTCAGACAGCTGTTGCTCGAACCGGTGTTCTGCAGAAATATGCTACCTGTTGAGATGTGCAACACACACGTGTCGTTCTACAGTCTTGACATCAATAAACAGATTTATAATTTATTTTTGTTACTATATTTTTCCATGAATACATATTTTACCTATCAAATAAATTATCCCAGGACAGGAACACTAAATATGATGTTATTTTTACTTTCTTTGCATTGTCAGAGCGAGAGGTGAATGTCTGGACACACCCAGAGGAGAAGGACCCAACAATGGCCGCCAAGGACCCAGAGGGCATTTATATAGAAAATATCTGGGAAGGATAATAAAAACATGCTTAAATAATTAACAGGACACACTCACCATTAACAGGAACACTGTATAAACTTCTAATGACATCTCATTATGAAATAAGGTGTCATTTCGTACTATGGCGGCATTTTTCTTCAGGGCAGCATAGATCACCAGAACACCACTCCCAGCTGAGACCTGAATTAGCTACGGAGGTTATTTAGTCTATTGTAAAGCCATCGGAGGGTCGAGAGTGTCTAACATGAAGCTGAACGTGTTTTTTGGTGAGTATCCATTTAGAGAAGTTTCAAAACTGTAGCTTAAAGTTTTAAGTTATTTTGTACTGCTTTAAGGGTGAAAAAATGGACATTAACTGAAAACAGAACGTGTCGTTCCTGCAAATATTTCCTGACAAACAATTTTTTAAAAGTAGCAGCTAAATGTGTGAAAGAGTAAAATTAATGACTGATTGTTTTCGCTTAATAATTCTGTTCTACACAAACTTAGTCTGATTTACCGGTGGCACAAAAACAGTACAGCAAAATATACATATCATGGATAAAATCCAGATTGAGAAATAAAAACATTGTATTTGAATATTTTCAGTAATTGGGACGTAAAAAGTGTTGTTGTAAAATGAAAGAGTGTTTAGATTTTGTTAAATTAAGCCCCTCCATACTCACCACTTTGTGGCATTTATGTTCCACATTGTCCAAAACTAGCAAACGGTTTGTCCGGTAATTTGTTGCTTTAGATTTGATCTTCCTAATAAAGCTGTTGTTGCTTCTCTTCTTAGGCAACATATCACCATTAAATGGTCAGCAGAGTTGTATAGGATAATAGTTGTGCAGGATAATTTTGTAGCGAATGATACAAAATGAAATTATGAGTAGGTGTTATGATGGCTTAATTAGATCTTAGTGTACTTAAAAGAAATATAGGGATATTTGAACTCTAATTTAGACACTACAATCGCCAACTGAGCTATGGTAAAATATCTGCGCATGCAGAATGTTTTTATATTCAGATATTGCTAGTAAAAATCTAAATAGTATCACATGGATACAAAGATATTTTAGGAGATTGAGCGAGAAGCAGGAGAGCGACACAGCAGCTGATGCTGCATGATTGAGGTCAGTAGAGGTGTACAGGTCCAGAAGTGGGTTTATTTTATTTATTTTTTATTACATTTTTTTTTTGACCAATGTAATCTTGTTGTTGGATCTGGGCACCAAGGCATAGACTTTTTTTTTCATTTTGCATTCAGTGTAACCTTCTGTATTCAGTGGCAGTAAAGTAATAAACTAGATAGACCCACTTATATGGACGTAGCCTTAATGGAGGCCAGTCCAAATAAGCACATACACATAAATATTTTAATTTGGCCCAATAAATCTAAAAAAAATAATACTTCATTCACTTCGTGTTGTCAGGTTTCCCAGGAAACCTGAATTAAACTACTGATAAATAAATGAAACAATGGACAACAGCAATATATTGTCTTCTGTTCAGTTTGTTAGCAGACTTTCTTCAGTCACACAGAGAAATCTCAGGGTCAAACAGAAATAAACAACCTTTTTTTCAACCTTTGTTGTTCCAGGAAGGTCCAATTGAAATAAACTGTCTCTTTTTCAAAGGGGTCCTGAGGAAAGACATGATGGGGTAAGTTGGGATCAAACTGCAGCCCTTCCCTTGATTCACTCTTCCCCATAAACCACAGGCATAGACATATGAAATTGTATATTTTTATATTATATAATTTTTAAAATGCATTAATGGATTTAAAACAATCAAACAAACAAAACATGGAAGAAATTCAAAAACTTGGAGGGAAGGCAGGGGACCTTTCAGAGACAACAAGGTGAGAAAAGAAGGTCAGTTGAAAAACGAGCTGTTACCATACACTCGGAGACTCATAGTAAATTAATTAGAAGCCACATTTTTTGGGGTGGGCAGTATTTCCACCATGCTAACATGCCACACGGAGGTCATGAGAAACAAATTGTGCAACAGCTTAATAGCAATTTTCCATCACTTGGCCCTTTAAAGACCCACTCTGATGAAATTCGTGTTTTTCGTGTTGTTAAAGGTGGTAAAGAGGATTTTGCCCTGAATGAGAAGCTCAACGACTGTTTGTCGTTTTTGAATACCGTGCATGTGTTTTAGCCCCGCCCTCTTCCCCCAGCGAAACTAGAGTCTCCCCTTGTTTGTTTACTACCGGCATCGCTGGAGTTTTTTCTGGAACTACTACAACTTTGTTTCTTTGAACATGTTGGACTCATCAATGGTAAAGGGCTGTTTATTGTTACTCTTAGCAGTGCTGCTAGAGCTGAAATGCTAGTAGCAGCGTGGGTAATCACTGTGAAGCCTGAGGCCTACACAAACCACGTAATTTAAGTACGTAAGAAGTGTGATTGACAATCTCGTAGCCAAGAGATATCAAAATGGGTTCGTTATCTATTGGCTAGGTTATGTCAAGGCCCACCAGGTCTATGATTTATGAATATTATAACCATAAATACAAGACTGCTAACAGCTGATAAAATGATTTTAAGGTAAATTTGAGATTTAATTCCTACAAATTCTAATTGCTACAAATTCCTTTTTAACACCTTTAACATGTTTAACATTTTTCTGATGCTAGAAGACAGGAAATTAAGCTCAAAATAGCATTTCTGCATTCAAATCGCTGTGAATCAGTAGCCGATGCAAAAATGTGTCTGAAAAAGAGTGCGTTTGTGATGTAGAAAAGGTACTGGGTAGGCCAAAAGCACCTGCTCCGCTAGCATATACAGAGAACTCTTAGCAACAGGGAGGGACGAGGGGATTCTCCACACCAACGGTTCCAACCACAGCGCAGGGAAGAATTGCTAATGAGCTACTGCCGCTATGCAGAAACTACGTCCTAGAAAATGGCGTAGGT
Source organism: Pachypanchax playfairii (assembly GCA_006937955.1). Lineage (NCBI taxonomy): Eukaryota > Metazoa > Chordata > Actinopteri > Cyprinodontiformes > Aplocheilidae > Pachypanchax > Pachypanchax playfairii. The sequence goes on from SSNP01000029.1 coordinate 2,010,796, forward strand.
TTTGTGATTTTGGGTAAAAACTGTTTAATCATAATTTAAAGTTATAATTGGTAATCCTGTTCAGAAACACTTTTTTTTATACTGGGTGAAAAGGTCCTTCCATACTGAGACTAGTCAATGCATTATGTAGTCATAAAAAGGAGCGACAAAAATCAGACCTCTCTGAGACTTGCAAGCCTACAATAACTCTGACCAACCACGGTCATCTGCACCGGATGGCGGTGATTGGTCATTTCCAGAGAAGAGGAGAGGAACCAATCAGATACCTTGCCGGCACCCCTTCTATCACGCCCTCTCGCTCCTCGCTACTTGTCACTGCTCGCCCCGCTAAACTGCCAAAAAAAAGAAAGTCAGAGGCAGAAAAAGCTGCTACGAGAAAAGCTGGGGGGGCGCGGCTTGAAGCAAGTCCATGGTGGGAAGGGGGAGGGGTTTAGAGAAGCTGCTAGTTTTAATATTCTTGCTAGCTCTCAAACATTACCAACTCCAGCTTTAAAGACCACTGAGACACTTTTAAATAGCTCCAAAGATGATCAGAGTGGGTCTTAGGATCCCAGTAACTCTTCCTTTGCACAGAACTTAACAAAATAACATTAAAGACACTTGTATATAAATTTGCTTCTAAAATGATAGAAGATAATAGAGGTGACAGTCAGTCAGTCATTCTCTGTACCTGCTTGTTCCTGTTCAGGTTCACAGGGATCTGGTGTCCATCTCTAGCAGTCATTGGGGGAGAGGCGGGGGACAACCTGTCCATCACAGGGCCACATGTAGACAGACAACCATTTACATACACTCTCATGCCTTGGGTCAATTTAGAGCAGCCAGTTAATCTATATGCATGTTTGTGGTCTGTGGAAGGAAGCTGGAGTCACCAGAGAAAACCCACGCATACAGGAAGTACATGTAAACTCCATGCAGAAAGATCCTGGCTGGTTTTGTATCCAGAACTATTTTGCTGTAGGCAACAGTGCCACCAACTACACCCCTGCCCCCTATTTTACAATCAAAGTGACATCCCTGATGATTTTGGAAAGACTTTGATGGCTGTAAAATGGTTGCCCTTCACACAGAGTTTTATTTTATGTCCCACTTATTGAGATAATGGTGGATATTTGGACTGTTCTAATTTGAGAGTTCCCACTGCAGCACATATGATTTTCAAAGACTTAGTTCATATCCACTAATGGATCAGGGGGGACTCACCACAGGGCCATGTTTACTGTCAGTCAAACGTGGATCAACTGCAGGTTCATCTCTCACCATCTTTGCTGCTTAACAACGTTCAACAGGGAAAAAAAAGGCACAAAAATCACACAATAGAAATGAACAGTTCAGATTTCAGATGAAGTATTTATATATTAAAAAAACTTCCAAATGAGAACTCCTGCAACATGTAACTCAAGCATTCAAGCTGAAAACACACTAAAACATGAAGGCGCGAGGTGATGTTTCAGTTAGTTGCATTTGCCTGATTGGGAAGCACATGGTGTTAGGAACCAAACCTGCTTGGAGCTCACCTGATTAAAAACACAGAGGTGTTTGTGTAACAGGACTGTGATAATTTAATTAGTAAATTATTCTGTATCATATGAATTCTTGGCTAGTGAGACGTCTTTAAATAAAAAAAGCATTTTCTCATTTAAAAATAGCCAATGAATTAGTGAGGACTGTCGTTGTTGGGTTTTCTTGCATTTGACTGATTACTGTTTTCGATGTTTATACTTTGTGTGAGACAGGAGTGTGTGTTTTTGATTAAAATGACACCAAGTTGATTTATAGAAAAATTTGTGTAAAATAAAGGTTGAGATCACAGATTGTTTGTGTAGCATTTTAACAAGTTTCTTTAGTCATTAATATAAAGGTCTCTAACCTTCAGTTGAAACCGAATCAGATGGAACAGCATGTGGGTGTTTCTGTGACTGAAGGCTGCTGGAAACTCATCGACTTTGCTGAATTTTTTTCTTCTGCCTCTCGCTGTGTTTACCTCCTCTCATGTGCTTTCCAGGCAAGTCACAGTTCATCCTGAACAAACCAGCCCAATAAGCCTCTGCACATAGCACCATTTGTCTGTCTAAGTCTGCAGAGATAGTGTCACAGTATAAATCTAGAGACTAAAATGTATCTTATCTTACAAAGTGGAATGGTACCGATTTACAAGTGGGACATTGCTTTAACTTTTAACATACCTACCTCCTTTATAAATAGGTCAAGCAGTGTTTCAGTATTCACTTTTTAAATAGATTTTTTTGGTCATTTTAAAAATTTTCATTCTATCAGTTACTTATTAATAGGACCTTACCAATGCTGTGACATCACTCAAAGTGGTGGAGTCTGCAGAAATGGGAGATCAGCATCACTTTAGTAGCTACCTTCAGACATATAAAGCATCTCTTTCTCAAAAAAATTAACTATGGAAGATTTAGCAAGTTTTTATGGGCACAATCCACAGGCCAAACTCTGTTGCTCAACCCATAAATGCATTTTCTTTACAAATGTGTTTCTATTTCAAAGGGACATATCATGAAAATTCTACTTTTTGACCCCTTAAATTAGGTGAATTTAGAGTGTCTAGGAGTGCAAAAAGTTTAAATTTGTCACTCCATGTGTTGTGGAAATATTTTTATAAAATGTTTTGGCCGTGTTTTTAAGCCGTTTAGTTTTATCTGTTATCACGTTTTTTGAACTATTACCCCACAGTACGTGAACTGGAACCGGTAAATATGGTCATAGATTTCAGGCTAAACGTTAAGCGAATCTGCCATCTTTATTTTTTTCTGTGAGTTTGCAGTCTGTATGCCGAAAGGAATGTTTTGGTGTTGGGTATATTAATAACAAGCAGCATCATTTTAGCAAAATCGTGTGTAATATGGGAACTCCAAATTTTTGCTAGTTATCGCCAGCGGAAGTACATCACTCCTAATATAACCAATATAAATAAAAAAACTGTCGGAGATGATCTCAAGTCGGGAAACATTTTCAACAGTATTTGTGCCTTTGACAATATATCCTGCATTGTGGACCTAATTATTTTACTGGATTATATTCCCTGGCAGTGTACGGACAGGGTTTGAACAGGGGTTTGAAGGCGCGGTTCATCAGGTTGATTGTCTTCATTGTCCTCTCACTCAGGGTCAGACTCTGGCTCAAAGATGATGGAAAACTCTTACGACTTTTTTAAAAAAAATTATTGAATAAAAAGTTTCTGCAGTGTTAGATTGCCAAATTGCTATCAAACTGCAAAAATGGCTGACCTGGAGGGGGGCGTGGTATGCAGCACATCCAACACATTTAAAGGGACCACACCAAAACGAATTGTTTTGCAGACCCTGTTCAGACTTCTCTGAAGAGGGGTAGAACTAATACCATTAAAGGTTCAGACGTAATAACTGCAATTCCACTAGATATAGACCACAACTAAATGGTTTAGATAAAAAGGAAGAATTTAAAAGCATGATATGTTTCCTTTAAGAGAAAAACATTCATGTATATGATTTCTTGCCAAGAAATATTGTGACAACATTGAAATAATCTAATCAATCTAAATTTAAATATTGTGTGAAGTTTATAAACCTTCTTAAATTTCATAGACGTTTAAGAAGGTGTAACACCCAAAAGGTGTTATGGTCTATCTGTAGGTACACCATGTTATACCACACCTGACTCGCAGTGCAGCTCGTGGAACAGAGTCCTATCCTGGCTGAAGAGGTGCAACCTCTGTATCCATGGCTGCACACACCAGCATCACTTCTTCTCTCCAGGTTCTCCTGCTGTTTCAGAATGAAAGCAGTGGCTACAACCACTATCTTCTTCCTGTTTACCCTGCAGCTGTAGAAGGTGCAAATGAAATCTTCTCTGTATCATTGCCATCTTGAAATTTAGAATCTCTTCCACAAATTTCAGAGCAGATGTGATGATTAACACAACATTTTGGAGTTAACAGATGTCCACAACTTATATTCCCTCATAAAATTTGCTGAAAGCCTCAGGATATGAGTAATAATGATTTGAACTTTGAGGAGCACATGGGGCTGCCTTGACACCTTCCTCTGGTCTGCTTGCAGCCCTAAATAGACTGGAGGAAGGTCGTCATCCACATTCATTCACATCAGAGGAAAGCTTCGGTGAGCAAGCTGGCCATTTCAAATGCAAACCAGTAAACATGGAGTTTGTGGGCAGTTTATTGAGTCACTTAAAATGTTGATCTATGGGTTTATATGCCCATTCAGGTTTGAGACATGGTCGCCAAAAACTTTACAAGAGCGAGTTACTGTAGTGATGTAGTAGGTGTAAAATATTAAATGTAATGTTGTGCTGCATGACTGGCTTTATTTTCACTCTCATGTGTAGCTTTATGATGAGACTGGGAATTAACCTGCACGGCTAAAAAAATAAAGTTGTGTTAAATCTAGTTAAAAGGTCCTGTATCCTGCTGTTTTAAAGCTTTCAACATCTGGGATAGACACATACAGTGGGGCAAAGAAGTATTTAGTCAGCCACCAATTGTGTAAGTTCTCCCACTTAAAAAGATCAGAGAGGCCTGTAATTTTCATCATAGGTATACCTCAACTATGAGAGACAAAATGGGGAAAAAAAATACAGAAAATCACATTGTCTGATTTTTAAAGAATTTATTTGCAAATTATGGTGGAAAATAAGTATTTGGTCAATAACAAAAGTTAATCTCAATACTTTGTTATATAGCCTTTGTTGGCAATGACAGAGGTCAAGCGTTTTCTGTAAGTCTTCACAAGGTTTTCACACACTGTTGCTGGTATTTTGGCCCATTCCTCCATGCAGATCTCCTCTAGAGCAGTGATGTTTTGGGGCTGACGCTGGGCAACACGGACTTTCAACTCCCTCCAGAGATTTTCTATGGGGTTGAGATCTGGAGACTGGCTAGGCCACTCCAGGACCTTGAAATGCTTCTTACGAAGCCACTCCTTCGTTGCCCGGGCGGTGTGTTTGGGATCATTGTCATGCTGAAAGACCCAGCCACGTCTCATTTTCAATGCCCTTGCTGATGGAAGGAGGTTTTCACTCAAAATCTTACGATACATGGCCCCATTCATTCTTTCCTTTACACGGATCAGTCGTCCTGGTCCCCTTGCAGAAAAACAGCCCCAAAGCATGATGTTTCCACCCCCATGCTTTACAGTAGGTATGGTGTTCTTTGGATCCAACTCAGCATTCTTTCCCCTCCAAACACGACAAGTTGAGTTTCTACCAAAAAGTTCTATTTTGGTTTCATCTGACCATATGATGTTCTCCCAATCCTCTTCTGGATCATCCAAATGCTCTCTAGCAAACCGCAGACGGGCCTGGGCGTGTCCTGGCTTCAGCAGGGGGACACGTCTGGCACTGCAGGATTTGAGTCCCTGGTGGCGTAGTGTGTTACTGATGGTAGCCTTTGTTACTTTGGTCCCAGCTCTCTGCAGGTCATTCACTAGGTCCCTCCGTGTGGTTCAGGGATTTTTGCTCACCGTTCTTGTGATCATTTTGACCCCACGGGGTGAGATCTTGCGTGGAGCCCCAGATCGAGGGAGATTATCAGTGGTCTTGTATGTCTTCCATTTTCTAATAATTGCTCCCACAGTTGATTTCTTCACACCAAGCTGCTTACCTATTGCAGATTCAGTCTTCCCAGCCTGGTGAAGATCTACAATTTTGTTTCTGGTGTCCTTTGACAGCTCTTTGGTCTTGGCCATAGTGGAGTTTGGAGCGTGACTGTTTGAGGTTGTGGACAGGTGTCTTTTATACTGATAACGAGTTCACACAGGTGCCATTAATACAGATAACGAGTGGAGGACCGAGGAGCCTCTTAAAGAAGTTACAGGTCTGTGAAAGCCAGAAATCTTACTTGTTTGTAGGTGACCAAATACTTATTTTCCACCATAATTTGCAAATAAATTCTTTAAAAATCAGACAATGTGATTTTCTGGATTTTTTTCCTCATTTTGTCTCTCATAGTTGAGGTATACCTATGATGAAAATTACAGGCCTCTCTGATCTTTTTAAGTGGGAGAACTTACACAATTGGTGGCTGACTAAATACTTCTTTGCCCCACTGTATATGATAATCTTACCTTTGGTGATATCATAGTCTTCATTTGTTCTGAAATATAACATATTCTCGAGTTATTCTCCGACCAGGAAGTAAAACATTCGGTTTACGTAAAATTCCATCTCTCCTCCAGGCCCCCTCCTCGTGAGTGCTGCCCCTCGAGCTGCCTGAATAAAATGGTGAATAAATTCCTGTAACTCTCACAGCCAAATTCACATTTTGACCGAGACATTTTTAGAAAGTAAGATACTACAAAATGGTGGTGTTTAGTGTCTTGCTTCAGACCTTCGCATTTTGGGGCGTGTGTGTTTAATCTGCAGGGACAGCATGGAAACACCGGCCAGGTCCTGGCGTACCGTTGTTACATCACTATGTTGATCTACAGCCAAACACCATGTGCCAAATGGTGCATGTCAGTTGAATGAGGTTGCACCTTTCAGGTATGCTGGAGGGCAGCAGTTCCTTGCCAACAGTGGTGCAGGTCAGCTGCTAGCAGCACGTTCCTTTGGTTTCCTCTCAGTTGTAAACACAACTATAGGAACCAAAGCAGCAAAGGTTCTGAGGGCAGAAATAGAAATGCTGCTGGCAAAAGGAGCAATATGTGTGGTTTCGCCTTCGAAAATGTACAAACATTTGTACAACTGTTATTTCATTGTTTTGAAAAAACGTAGGACTTCAGAGTGTTAAACAAGTACCTATGTATGTACACATTAAAAATGTTGATACTCAGACAGCTTTGAACACTGTCAGCCTATTTGATTGGTTTGCAAGAATCATCCTGAAACTTATTTTCATTTAGCGACAGTTTCTGAGATTTGCTCCAAATACTAGCTTGTCATGATAATTAGGCTTTGATAGTGTGTTGCAAATTCTGTTGCATATTCAAGCTCTGGGAATTTTTGTAGAAGAGCTCTTACCATGAATAAATGTTTGTATTTCTGGGACTGAAATTTACTCCCTGTCTGGTTGAGAGTGTCTTTAAAGAGGCCATTCCATTAGAAATGGTTTTTCTGAGGTTTCTGTTGAATATTTTAGCTCCACAGGTGTTCTTACCTTCATAGTGGGTGTGAAAACAGGTCAACAACTTCTCTTTCAGTTTTTATCTCTCAAACTACGCAGGTGGCGATAAAACCCGAGTTCTCCTGAGTTCGAACGGCCTGTATTTGTTTCGTCACAACTCCTATGCTCGTTAGTATTCATCAACTCCGGCAGTTCAAACCATGCCTAGCATGCTGCTGGCTAAAAGCTGTTAGCATAAGACGTAACAAACCATAAGAGACTATGTCTGCTGTTGCTATGTCCAGCAGGGCAGGAAACAGTATGCCTTGCTCTCATAGGGTAGTTTGTTAGCCAATCTGAGTCCAGCAAATTCGAATAATGAATATTAATGAGTTGCTGCCCGGAGCCTGACGAATCGTGACGCAGACAGATTGAAAGGTCTGTTAATCAGTGTTTCCTAACGTTTTTTTTTAATATAAAATGTTTCATATTACATGTTAATACTTCAGAACTAACCACAAAGTCACGAAATTTGTGTGAAATAGCCTCATTAAGAACATTGAGAGATCGTGTTCCATCATTGCATTGCCAACTTTCAATTGGAATGCAAACTGTGACTCCAGGAGATTCTACAGCTGACAGCCATGATGGCTTACTAAAGCTCAACACTAGACACTCTCTCACCAACTGTGTGCATCAAAGTCACCTTCACAACAGGCTAATGATAACTGCTGCTTGCATATCAGCTGCCCTGAGAAAGTCTTCCTCTGTTATATTGAGGCTCACCAATATGGAGGGTGTCTTTCAAATTTCACATCCACTATTTAGCGTTATTTGCAGTTTTGTTAGCTCTCAGATACTTTTGCTAGGTTTAGATAGACCAACACAATCTGATCAGAAGAAAATAAAGGTGGGGGTAGGTTGGAGGGTGGCACTGGGGAGAAAAAAGAGGCTGTGCCCATTAATAGTGGCTCAGATATGGCTACGGTTCAGTTAAGCTGCAGTGATTTTCTTCACCTCCAGGGCCAACACCCACTGTCCCTTGTACTTTCTATAATAAGCCAGAATATTCCGCTTGGAGTGGATGCTCTAGGCCACCCATGCTCTAATGTACTACTGTATGCATTTCTCTCAGTGGAAATGATATTCCCATTGCTGCAGAGAGTGTCTTTCCCTGATTTATTTATTTTTATACCTTTATTTGACCATCTTTGAGGTAAGCTATCTCTTTTTTAAGGGAGTCGAGGGGGGTGGTGGGGTAATCTGGGATTGAACCAGTGAATCAGGACACACTTCCCTTTGGCTACAGACCCCCCCCACTTTGGTGGGCACTTGATGGCAAGTTAAACCACAGTATGCTGAAATGATTCTGGTGGTTGAGTCTTGGCAACTCCCTGTATACCAGGATCTTCCCTCTCAGCCAGTCAGAGAACGATTCCATCCAAATCCAGTAATATGGATGCTGCATGTCTCCTTGGTTAACGGTCCAAGCCACTAGCTAAAATGGTTACAACCATCCAGAGGACAAGTGTATCTTCTACCAGGGTCTTATATATGTCTTATAGGTCTTTATAGGTCTTATATACCTATAAATGGTGAGCTTTTGAACAGTGGTGTCCAGATAAGAACATTGTTCTATTCCAGTGCTCTATTGTAGATGTTTTAACGTTCCTACAGAATATGCTGGATAAAGGTCTTTCTTGTCCCATGATTAAAGTTTACCTGGCTGCTGTTTCTACTTGCAAATTTGAGTTTGATGGAGTAATGCCAGATCGGTAATTATTTCACTTTCCAGTTTTTAAATGGAGTCTATAGGTGGGGATTAAACTAATGATTAAATCCAGCAACCTTTCCTGTAATCTAACTATAGTGCTGGAGGCTTAATGTAACCCTCCTTTTGAACCGCTTAATTTGGATAATGTGAACTTTCTTTCATATAAGGAAGTTCTGCTTCTTGACAACCATGAAATGGGTTTGGGACCCTCATGCGCTTTCGGTACATCAGTCATGTGTTCAGTTGTCTTCTTGTGGCTCAAAGGTCCCTTTGCAACCAAATGCAGTGTATTTACCAAATGTTAACCAATCAGACTACAACTCTATGACTATTGGACTTTCAATTTTATATCCCCATCCTTTTGGACCCAAGAAAGCGAGAAGGTTCTATTTCTTATGTCCCTTTTGTGCACAGTGCATCTCAATTGACTGCTCTTAGAATGTACGGGTGTGTGATCAGCTGTTTGCAAGTTCTGCCAAACCAGCAAGAGCCAAAGCTCTGTCAAGACAGAGATTCTCTCATTGGATTGTGGAAGCTATCACTGTTGCTTACAACAACAAGGCTCTTCCTTTATCTCATGGTGTGAGAGCACATTTAACCAGGGGTGCAGCGACATGCTGAGCTCTATATAGAGGGGAGCTTGTGAGTGATATCTGCACTGCTGCTAGTTGGTCTTCCCTGCACCTTTTGTTGAGTTTTATCATTTGGATGTGACAGCCCCTAATGTGGCTCAATTTGTTCTTTCTGCTGAGTCTGAGGTGTCACACTGATGTGCTGTTCTTGACCCAGGTTTAATAGCTGCTCTATGGGGTGTGTATCTTTGTCTCATGCTTCGTGTGTCGTATCGATTGAAAGGGAACGTAATGTTATGCATGTAACTGCTGTTCCCTGAAGGAATGGAATGAGGTACAACACCTCACTGCCTTAAAGCCCAACTGGGTTTGGTGAAACAGTAAGAATGTATGTATGTGCACATGTATGCAGGCAGGGCCTGTCACTTATCATCACACATCATTTGCTTAAAGACATGATTTGTCGTGTCTTCAGCCAGGACACGCAGGGGCGTGATAGTCCATACCTCATGTGTTGTACCCCATTTCTCCCTTAGGGAACAGTAGTTATATACACAACATTACAATCTCCTTTTTACTTTAATGGCAATCTAAACTTGTACAACCTGACATCCTGTCAGCACTTTTGAACATCAGACTGTGGAACATCATCTTCTCTCAGATTCAATTTGTTTTTGTGTCACCACACTCATGTGAGATTAGGATAGTGTCCAAATTCATTGTAATCAATACATAATAAACCTACACTGTATCATTGTGCTCCATAATATAAATCTATTGTATTTACTGTATTAATGAACAAATTTGAAAAGATTCTTTTTTGCAACACCTCTGCCTGTGACTCATCTAGGAACATCTGAGTATTGAAGCGATGAGTTACATAATGCAAGTATTCTTTTGGGCTGTTATAGGTAGCCCCCGGAGCAGCAGCTTTCACCTGATGTAATGTGATGCACTTATGTAACTAAAAAAAAAAAAACCCTCATTTTGCTTTGATACACAGCAGTAGTTATTGCCTTAAGCTAAGAAAAGCAGTCTGGAAGCTGTAAATTTTATTACTTTTTTCCCAACACTTCTTTCTCTTTTTGAGTCTGTGAGTTTTGCACCTTGAGCATTTGAAACAATATACCAAAAGATCAAAGGATGGGACCAACTCCAATGCAGAACAACCAGTTCTAACCCATATAACATCAAGCACACAAGTTGAATACACACGGACAACTTTTTAAAACATTAAATAGCATTTATTTTTGTCAGAAAAGGTATGAATTTCCATTATAATACAGCTAAAACCAAATGTATATTTACAGAGCAACATAAAGTTCACCGTGAGCCCCCCCTCCCCTGCCCAAAATGATATAGTTTTTATAACTGTGATTTCTTTATTTTTTTTGCTCAGCTACATGTGAATATGCCTATTTTCACACTCATTACATATTTTACAGTTCAAAAGTTTAGCAAAGTGAAAGAACATTTCAGAGTTTGTTTTCCTCTTAAGACACAACACCACGAAAAACTGAAAAAACAACAACCAGCATTAATTCATTACATCTACCATGCATTCATTGTCCAACTTTATAACATAACTTTTACATTTTGTATGTTCAAAGTTGAGTTAAGGATTTCATGGATTCACAAAGTTCAAAAACAAACAAACAAACAAAAAAAAAAACCCCAGCAGCCTGACCAAAGAACCCAAGTCAACACTGAGTTAAATCGTCCTCAGAAATCAAGTGTTGCATTAGAGATCTTTGCTGATCCCAGCAGACGTTCAGCAGTTCTAGTTAGAGGACTGTCGAATCTGGTAGCATTTGCTGACAATGTGATGCCTGTTCATGCAGGAGGACTGCCAGCAAGAACAGTAGATATGAAAAAAAAGTATTATCTTTTTAAAAATCAAAACAGCAGGTGTTTTATTTTCATCAAAATGTGCCCAACGGTGTAATTAAATGCAGGTTTTGGTGAGCAACCGCTGATTTATACCCAAACTTTTTCAATCAAATCAAAAAAGCACTTTAAACATTTAGACATGAATTTTGTTATCTTGAAAAAAAACATTGCTCATTTCAATAAAGTTAGAAGATTATAAGCATATTAGTAAATGTATATATTTCCTTTGTATTGTGAGCTGCTGGACCAGGCTAAATAATTCTCCCTGGGATTATTAAAGTCTTTTGTATGGTGAATGTTGCCCAGAGGTATGAATTTAACTAGAAACCTGAAGGTCTGCTGTGGTATCTTGCACCAAGCTGTCAATTCTGGAAGTTATGAGGTGGTCCTCCATAAATAGGACTTGTTTGTACAGCACATTCCACAGATGAAAGACAAATCAACTCCTCAAACCAGCTGTTGTGTTAACCAAACAATTTCTGAATTATTTTTAGTGGAACAGGTTTGAATATCCAGCTGAGAGAGGCCATTCAGGGAACACTTAACCCTGGGTACCAACCTAAACATTGTTTAGTCAGTAACAGTGTTTCGGGAAGTGGGACATATCAAATTAATATAAAGGTCGAAGGATTTAAAATTCCTCCTGGTTCTGTCTTCCCCTTCCCCAAATGGCACAAACTGGAGTTGTCACAACTCGGATTTACCTGGTGTAATATTTGGTGGGTTGTGACCACTTCAGATAAGAACATCTCACAAGAGCTTCAACTACAGAGATGCTGTGACCCAGTTGAAGAGTCTTCACAGAGGGGCCCCCTATTACATCCTTATGTTTGCACAACACACCAACTCTGAGAAGAAAAAGCTTCCTGCCTGTTCTATTCCACTCACTGTTGGGTACCATTATAATGAGTTAATCAATGCTCTCTACTTCACTTGTTTGTGGTGATAATGTTGTCACTGATCAATGATGACCACAGCAACATGATTCAAGTGGAAGTCTTAATATTAGACTTTTAAATTACACTATGACACCATGACAACATCTTGAGTTGTCAATTACAGGGCGGGTACCTCCAGAGCCACGGGCTTCTTAATTTACCATGTTTGTTCAACTATCACAGATTTTATTTTCACAATTTACATCGACGTGTCTTTTCTCGTTGCGTGGTGAAGACGTATGTAGCGTTTGATCAACACAAACAGAAATGGACTCAGACAAGATTCTAGGGCTTCGTTGGCGTGTGCTTAAAACCACATCGAAGTAAGTGTGCAGCATCTTTTCAAGTAACATCCTCACAACAAAGCTTTGCATGTTGAAACAAAAGAAACTAAATAATAAAGTAAAAAGTGGTGAATGAAACTGGGGTGAGTGAATGTGGCTTATGCTCCAAATTTCCTTTCAGTGGTCAACAAGACAAGTGGTATTTCAATGGAGATAATGCAGAAAGCAATATTTAATGGTTCAAGCCTGTGCAGTATTTTTTTAACCTCATCTAGAATTACAATGAGTTTCTCAGTTATCCTCACACAAATATCCTTATAAAGCTTCCAGTAAATACTGTCGACCACATACTGATACATACAGTATTGTGGAGAATGAGTGTTTTACCCAAAGACACTTCAGACTTGCCACAGATTCGGTCTTCCAGTCTTCGAATTGGAAGATGACCTAACAGAGCTATGGCTTCTCCCTATATTTTTAAACATTACACACTATTAAATGCTACTTTTAAACCATTAAGACCAGAATTTCCTTTAGGAACATGCACCTCCATGAACTGCATTAGGTCTTAGAAGGTTAATTATGAAAATAAATTCAGTGGTGGAAAACTCCTGAAAACTTAATGTTTCCAGCTGGCTTGTTTTTTACGGCACATAGTGTGCTGAGGCCTTTTTTCCTGCTCACAACTTATTGAAGTTATGCTAATCACCTGTTTTCATTTAGTAAATTGTTTTAATGCAGGCTTCAAAGCTGTAATGGGGGGAAAATACAAATCTTATGAAAGGCAAATGACTGGCAACAGGAATGTCTCATGCCTGAATATGTTAAAAATAATCAAACATACAGTTTAGTGCCGTGTTGAAGAATTATAAGTGTGAAGCTGCACAAGAGGCAGCTGTGTTTAAGTGTTTGACACTTCAAACACTCACAAATCAGAAATATGATAATTATGAACAGCATTAACATCTCCCCACGTAACGTAAATCACAGCTGATGATCCACGTAGAAGAGAACTGTCCACAGTCCAGATGAGGAACTGATTTTGGACCTTGGTCAGCTTTCATGTGGCCTGCGGCTGCTGTCCTAGAATGCATTATTTATTGCCCAGCACAGAACATTACATTTTTATTTAACTGTTATGCTTCAAAATGATGTCAGGAGGGACAGTTGGGCCTTGGGCTTTTTCACATTAATAAATCTGCTCATATTTGAAAAAAGTTCGGACACCCTTGATGTAGCAGGAACAAAAACAGCACTGTATTGCAAGTAAAAACTTAGAAAGGTTAGTACGTACCTGTTGTACCATCTGTTTTAAAGAACAGAGTTTTATTGAGCCATTCAGCCAGATTTTCTGCCTTTATCATAAACATCATGTAAGCTGCTGATATAGCTGCATTTTATAAACCTTGGCAAAAATGTGTTTTTTTAATGTAAAAAAATACAAAAACAAAACAAATAAATTGAAGCCTCTGTCTCACATTTGAACTTCTACCTCGCGTTTTTCTACACAGCAATGAAATACATGCCGCAGCATTGTCTTTTCCTTTATCCAAAACTTGTAGCACGATCTGCAGTAACAGATTTACTGCAAATTTATCTGTTATGTCAATAAATTTTATTGCATGAACATATCAGCTTAGAATCCTCACATATAGCTGATATTTACACAGTAGTAACAGTCACAGTTAACCAGTGACCCAACAACTCCATCACAGTCTTATGGTACTCTCTGCTGTCTGTACTGTGATGGTATCGCGATGCATTTGTGGACATTTTACTCCTAATCGGCGTTACTATTGTCAGTCTTTCTTACCTGTACTGTAAAAGCTGTAGATCAGTGTGTATTCATTTGTGTTCCCAGCATGTGCATGAGAACATTGATCATGATGTCATGTGGTCACTGCTGTGTGCATATTGCATTGTCACATTAATTGTGGTGTTGTAATAGAACCAACATCTACATTGTGTTTTCTTTGGACCAGTTGTGTGCAGTCTGCTGCTGCTGGTGTGATATAGTGTCTCTGCCCTTTGGTGATGTTAATTCTGTTTGCAGGCGTGTTGTTGGTGCGCAGGTGTTGCTTGTTGTGATGTAGCTGAGGCTGATGTTATAATAACAACATAACTCTGCATTTCTCTGGCAGGTACGTCAAGACAATAGCAGGACTCACACAACTTCTTTTGGTCATCAACAGAGACTATAACTATTGCACTCAAAAGACTCTCAAAATATGTTAAGATTATAAAACAACTGATACAACAAACACTGTGGGCCACTCCTTTATAACCACTTATAGACACCACGAAAAGCTGTAGCAAAGTCACAGGTGAGAACAAAATGCCACACCAACAATGTGGTTATGCTATTGCTATGTAGCAAACGGGATTTTTACAGTGTTGCGCTCTGTAAATGAACTAAACTTCAACCCAATGTGCACACAATAAAGGTGACGGAAAGACATAATGGACATTAAATGTATTTCATATCATTCACAGGACTTGATGTTTAACATTTGGACTTACATAAGACAACTCTGGATCATTAAACATACCTGCCAAAATAAAAGCTGTGAGACAGAGGCTTGACTAACTGGCAAAAAAAAAACAAAAAAACAACAAAAGTATTTCCTTCTAGATATTCTTATTATTTTATTATTAAGGTGAATCACCAATTACTTCAGCAAAAGAAGATGATTCAGGAACTTTCGTTTGGTGCAGGTCATTTGAAAAATTTAAGTAAAAAAAACAAGAAGCAATAAAGAAAAAAATATCTGAATAAACATCCTGTAAGAGTCAGATTCCACCTGCTTTGCCAGGGATTGTAGTCACAGTTTAAGGGTGAAACATGGAACTACTTTCTTTCTTTTGTGAATTATTATTAAATGTTATTGCTAAAGCTGCAACCCTTTTCAGGAAAGATATTTCTCAAATGGCTAGTGTGTTCATGGCTGAGTAATAAATTACTCTCAAGAATTTAGTCTTATGTGCAAAAGTACAAAAGGTAGAAGAACTAAAAACAAGGACTGGATCCAGTCTGAGTTCTGTTTACACATTTTAATAAAGTACCATGAAAATGAATGAAATATGTCAAACCATGCAAAGCTTGTGACCCATCTCTGACACATGTCCAGTGACTTCATCTGTTCAGACCTCCCTTTTTAGATCAATACTGTGCTTTTTTTTTAGATGGAATAATTTGGTATAAATCTGTTGATTCCTTCCAAATTAAAGCTGCTGGAGACTAATGATGGACAAAATGTAACCCCTAACCTGTACGATAAGTCCTCTTTAAGTGGCTGTAAATCCTGTTGAATACCAGCTGAAAATACATTTACAAAAGCTTGAAAATAAACACGAGCCTTTTCCACCAATTCCCAAGTTCCTGTACACAGAATTTCCAGCAGGGGAACAAACTAACAAACCAGACAAGCGTTTGATACCCCTGCATTGGTTGAAAGAATTAAATGTTCCAGTTATAGAGGTGGAAACTCAAGAATACAAGTTTGTGCAGATATTTGCTTTTCTTATCAAATTAAGACAAAAACCTTCAAATCCTTGTTCCAGTTGACTTAAAAACCTTTTATTATTTCAATTTTAAACTCTAAATTTCAACCTTCAAATTAGTTTTTTATTATGCTGAAATACAACATTAGATTCACTCCAAGCCCCCCTGTTAGCTACGCAACCTGAAATCCATGCATTTCATATTCTCTTTGAAAACGACTTACTTTAGTTATTATTTATCAGGACCAGTCTATTTTTTATGTCTCATATACCACAGGTGATTGTTCTTTATTGCTGGGGGTACAGACCATCAATAGAAATGTAAATTTGTGTGTGGGTAATTCTTTTAATTCTTAATTTCTTTAGCTTGGATTAATGAATAATGGCTACCTGATATCATACACTTTGATCATTAGTTAACATATATCCCTCTGAAAACCAGCCAGAAAATGATTGGATCTTTCTGACTTCCAAACAACAAATGAAAACACAAAACAGTGCAGACAGCAGAGTCCTTAGGGTCTATTTCACACTTTGGACTGACCTGTTCACTCGCTGTGCCGACCCCGGTGATTTGTGATAGACTGGAGATGAGTGGGAGGCCTGCACAGCAGTTGGTTTGAGTTTGGTAAGCTTAGCTGATGTTAGTTGAGTAAAGCTGTCTTTCGTCACAGGCAGCAATTATGTTTTTTTTCATTCAGTTCATCTGTTATTTAATTCAGCTAAGCCCAGTTTGACAGTAAAGAAGACTGGAATGATCCCTGCCCATCCTCACGTTTGTGCTGCAGCTTCGGAACTTTTTAAAAAAAAATCTTCTACTTCAGGAGCCACTGATTTACTGAGGAGGAGAAGAAAGGATCATTAGTTTGGAGTAAAATGAAACAATGCTGCTTCAGATTTCAACAGTGATACAAAAAAGAATAAGAAAGTAAAAATACTTAAGAGAGGTGGAATACTAACTCCATAAGTCTGTACCTTGTTTCTTGAACATGCACTTCTATATAAAAAATATGTATTCTGAGTGGTCACTGGATACATGGACCATAATCAAAATAAAATGAAATGCAATGTCGGATGTAAACTTCAATAATGTAGTTATTCAGTTACAGTTAATCCCATAAGTACGCTTTACACTTTAGGGCCATCTGACCACATTTGCCATTCAATATATTGAAGAAAGCAACTCAAAACTGCAGCTATGCAACTCTAAACACAGACTTACCACATTCTGCATATCTCAAACTGGACTGTGGTCAATCTACTAGCACAGTCCAACAAAAAGTAATAGCAACCTGAGCAGCCTTGTTCAGAGAAGGAATAAAAGGTGCTCAAACTAGTGTCCATTTATTTCCAAAGTACCCCAGTACCTCATTGTATATATTTTTAATTTTTATTGATAGATAATACCTGTTTTATTCATATTTATTTAAAATTTTACAACAACAAAGATAATAAGATACAAAACCTGACCTGGTTGCCTTTCATAACAAATTCATTTAAAGCAGGCTGAATTTAAATGAATGGCAGAATCCATTTAGCAAAACCTGTCTGTCTGTCAAGGGGAAACATCAGTCTATCCCTCCATCCATCCATCCGTCCGTCCGTCCCTCCCTCCCTCCCTCCCTCCCTCCCTCCATCCATCCATCCATCCATCCATCCATCCATCCATCCATCCATCCATCCATCCATCCATCCATCCATCCATCCATCCATCCATCCATCCATCCATCCATCCAATTGAAACAAAGCTTCATTTAATTTAAAAACAGTTGTTTCAAGTGATAGAGTTACAAAAAGATTGGTTGCTGATTTAATAAAACAGTTAGAAAACATTTGTTGTTAATCCCCCATTAAACTTTGTTTTAATTTAAATGTTTAACATTAATTATTATATTAGGTGTCTTCAAACTTTTCTTCAGTCAGCCATGTGCAAAGGGAACAAACAGGTTCTTAGGTAGTTTGGTATTATTCTGCACCACACTGAACGTGGACCAGATAAAGTAAAGACCAGTTGAAGAACCTCAGAGAGAAGATTTAGATCTCCATGTTAAAGTTAAGGACTACTAGACCTGCTACCAGCAACTTTATATTCATGTGACCACCACTGACAATAATACCAAAATGTGTAACGTTGATGGGACTGTAGTCGATCTCCCATGGACACAAGAGGAAGGTTGATCAGATTTTTAGCCAAAGATACATTTTTTTGCCATGGAATGGCACCAACATATTTAGGCATATCTGTATAAAAAGACAAGTTTGACATTTGCACATCAATATGTGGTACATATAATGTAAACAAAATGTATCACAACAGTATTGTGTTAATACATGTTTTTAAATGTTTATTGTAACATCTTATATGAAACATGGCCCTAAAGGTTTAAATTTGTAGGGCCAGATAGCCTTCCCTTTACCATAACCGTACACACAAAACAACACCAAAAATGACAATAATAATAACAAATCAGCAAGTTTTAATATTGTGCACTAAACATAGAAATGCAGCTAAGTGGTATAGACAAACAATAAGAAATTGAGGAGAAAACCAGCTTTCTTAGCTGTTATCCCACTGATACATCACCAATCACCTACTGTGTAAATTCTTGGGCTTAACTTAATGTGTAACCCAGTGTTTCCCAACCCTGGTCTTTAGGTCACACTGAATGTCCTAGATGTGTCCCTTGCTCCCATACAGCTGGTTTGCTGCACATTACCTGACACCTTGCTGCTAACTTTTGCAAAAGCCTCTTAAGGGTGGTGTGCCCAGAGGACCAGGGTTGGGAAACACTAGTGTAACCAATGGGATCTTTATCCTACATCTAAAAACATTCTAAAAGTGGTCTGTTGAGAAGCTCAAGTGCAATCAGCCCTGAATCTGTTACAGCAGAGATCCTGTCAAAGACATGGTTAGGTGTTACAGCTGATGGGTCATGACAGGTGTAAAAATGGAATGGTACCCATTATAAGTAGTAACTGTAGGGAATAATCAGGATATGCGCCTACCAGGAGTGCTTTGCTGAGTGATGGGATGAGCACCATAGTGGAAAATGTTCATACGATAAATGGTTCTTCATCACAGCAAGTTTCTGAATTGCTATGCAGAAACGGATCCTTTATTACCTGTAATGTGAGATCTGACCACTTCAATGAAGAAGGAGTCCAATCTTTTTGCGCAACCTTGTGTAGTCAGCGGCTCCTTTTAGGTTTAATGAAGTGAAGTTTAAGTTTTCCAGCACAGACGGAATTATCCGAAGTGCCAGCAGGAATCTACTTCTGAATGACTGTAATTGCTGTGACATAAGAAGGTAATATAGATGTATAAGCTCACTTACACATACCTTGTGATCAAAAAGACTCGTAATTAGGTGTGCCCAGTGTTTACACAAGAAACGTATTGTTCAGTCTTTTTTTCCTCTGGTTTGTGCTCTATGCCTTCCATCTGCCTGTCAATTGTGCTCTTTAACCTTGAATGTTGGGCTCTGTATTGCACAAGTGAATTTCAAAGAGGCTGTGAAATTTATTTGATGTTTTGGAAAGCTTGTGTGCTCCGTTGGATCAATACCAGAGATTTGAGGAGCACACAGCAGAAGCTGCAGAGTGTATTTATTCCTAAAGGCTTTACAGATTTTTTTGTATTTGGTGTCTGTGTGTCTATGTCAACCACCTGAGCTACACATTTCTTTTATATTTGTACCGACAAACATCAGACCTCTACTACTACTGGTGCTACCACTTCCATACACATACCTTTATATAGTTTATATTATACATGTGAAGTTTTAACAACACATCAAAAGGAAATGTGCAGAATAGTACAATTTCTTTTTGGCATTCAATCAAATACTTGAAGTTTGAAAATGGATTGCGATATGTTTAAAAAAAGTGGAGGAGCCAGCATTCTACACAATCCTTTTTTCATTCATTTCATGTTCTATCAGTTCTA
The DNA here is from genome assembly GCA_006937955.1 of Pachypanchax playfairii. NCBI lineage: Eukaryota > Metazoa > Chordata > Actinopteri > Cyprinodontiformes > Aplocheilidae > Pachypanchax > Pachypanchax playfairii. Next base: position 2,030,761 of record SSNP01000029.1, read on the forward strand.
CCTTGATCAGAGTTGTGGAGAGCTGGTGTCTATCACTAGCAGCCATTGGGGGATTGGCTAGATTACGACCTGGACAGGTTTTCATACAACTACATTGAGACTAGGATGATGCTATTTGCCTGTGACCTGTTGTCCCGGCTCTCCCTTACCATAACATCTTATACCTCATCAATCTCTAGTTATGATAGATTCCCGTTGTGTGTTGGAACCAAACTGCTTCTTAGACTGTGTGGATTTTAGGTATCAAAGTTTTCATAGTTTCCCAGATCCTTTCCATTTCACGGTGTTCGCTTGCATAGTAGCATTCCAACACGATTAAGTTGTCCTCCCTCATCCATGAATGTCTTGTTCCAGTAACCCATTTCGTATCAGTGTATCCTGGTTCCCCAACATTTGACACAGACCTTTTCTGAGCTGGCATGACACCATTATTATGACTCTCACTCATTTCTGTACTAAGTTCACTGGAGCTTGGCCTGATTGGACTGGATGAGCTGCTGAGTGGCATTTTATTCAAAGCTAGTGACAACAAATGACTCTTTCCTATTCTTACTCCTGTGCTTAAAAACGTCAGTCCACACAAAGCTTCTGGACTCGATAATAGCTGAATTATTGTGTTGCTGAGTTAGCTAATGTTTTTAGAGACATCTCCACTAGACTGTTGTAATCAACGTCCAAAGGGAACTGGCCTGTGGCACTGACCTCTGTCGCAATGAAGTTCTCTAAATGGCTAGTCATGTGTCACATTAAAACCAGCCTCTCACCTTTTCTGGACCCCCTTTGCTTATCGTGCCAGTTGGTCCACAGATGATGCAATCACTCATGTCCTGCATGCAGTCTTATCGAATCTAGAGAAAAAAAGAACAGCTATGCCAGGATTCTGTTCTCATCAGCCTTTAACACAAGCATCCTACAGCGGTTCTACTTGGATTGAAGTATCTGTAATAGGACTTCCTGTCAACATACAGCTTGTGTTAGTAGGAATGTGTGATGCTTCATCATATGGAGCACAGGCTTCTCTCAAAGATGTGTGACATGTCCTTTACTCTGGTGACACACAACTGTACTATTAAATTCATACAAACTCATAAAATTTTCTGCTTAAACAACAGCAGTGGGACTCAGAATTAATTATAATTATACATCTTGGAGCCCATTGATGTTCAATTTACATAAGTAAATCAGTAGGTCCATTTAAAAGTTTTCAAATGTCACTGCTCACATACTCCCCGTGCATGTTTTACGTTGGAAAGGTTTTCAACCATTAAACCAGGGAAGTTTAGAGTTCACTCTAAAATTTTGAGGTCCGTTTTAGACAACAGCAAACATGGCGATGGTGAAGAAGGTCATTATATCTCATAAGGAGACATAAAAAGAGGTAGCAAACTAGACGGCAATGGTAAATGCATTGCGACATGTAGAGTGATAATTGTTCTTCCTGGTTATATCAACAACTTTGTCTTCTTCTTCTTTATTCCATGAGATATAATGCACAGCAATGTCCTCTACAATCTCTGTTAGTACTGCTCTGGTTGATGCATTTGGGTGAGTATGTGCAAACTCTCTGGCAGCAAGCAGAAATACTTACAAAATGAACACAGTATGCATTTGTGTAATCAACGTTTTGCATAATTAGGCTCTTACAGAGCTGAGGTGGAACAGTTAGTGAGCTGCTGTAATTGTAATTGTATCATCAGAACTTTGATACTAATATAAGAAGATGAGCTGGGAAACTCTGTCACGTAATAGGAGCTTGAAGTAGAGCTGCTGCTCCTTTGCATCGAAAGGAGTCTGCTGAGGTGGTTCAGATTAGTATGCCTCCTGGTCTCCTCCCTTTGGAGGTTTTCTGGGCATGTCCCACTGGGAGGAAGACCCTGTTAGACCCCAAATGGGTTAAATGCAGAGCCAAATTTCCCCACAAGGGATTAACAAAGGGGAAAAAATGCTGGAGGGATCCCATGTCCTCTCTGGTCTGGGAATGCCTTGGCCTTACCCAGGTTGCAGAGTTTTGCTAGGGTGAGGGATGTTTGTGTTTCACTCTTGAACCTGTTGCCTCCGTGACGCGACTATGGATAAGCATAAGAAGGTGATGAGTGGATGGTGTGGGTGGTTGTGTCGAATTCCAACATTGTTGGATGTTCAGTTCTGGCCTTTAACAGCCTATATTCAGATGGAACTCACTGCCATTGTACCAGCAGAGGGCTTCTATAAGAGGAGCTATCCCTTTTACTTATAGCACCACAGAGCACATCTCATAAAAAGGATCCTTTTTCATTTTTGGTGGTGAATATATTACCATAGGTAATTTTTTTCCATTACAGAGGAGGTTCCTGCCTGAGAGGCTACTAATTCTTCTCTAATTTATGAGCTGGTGACTTCTATTAGTGTTCCAATTCCTTATATGAACGAGATGGTTGTGATTGACCAATGGGAAGATCAGTCTTTACCTAAATCCTCAACATTGGATATGCTGTTTTGAGAAATAGAAGACAACAGACATCCTTCAACCACTGATCTCTTGGAGATGGTGTCAAAAGAAATTAAAACATCTAAAAATAACCTCCTTCAGTGAAGAGGATGATGTCTGGTATGTGGGGAATGGTATAAAAACAATTGTTTACTAAAAATACTTTAGCTGACTTTAGGCCTTTGAAGGAGTGAATACAAGGTTAGCAGTTTTCATTTACAGTCACTCTGAACAGAGGCTCCCTTGTTACTTCCAGATGGTCTGTGTTCTAACTGCTTTTCCTAAATCAACTCTGCTAAAAAAGAGGCTTAGTACAGCTTCTACCTAGTAAATGAGGAAAGTAGTGACACTTTATGATAGACTATATTTGATTTTAATCAAACAGCTCTTAGTGTTGTAAAGTGCAACACAAAGAGACTTCAACATTTCAAATAAACTCTGTTCATTTCTGCAGGGGTTACATAGTGACTAGCACTGTTGCCTTGCAGTGAGAAGGTCCTGGGTTCAAAACCAGGCTGGTACCTATCTGTATGGATTTTGCATGTTCTGTGCATGTGTGGGATTTTTGCAGGGACTCCAGTTTTCTCCAACAAACCAAAAATATGCATGAGGTTAACTGGCAACTCTAAATTGGCCCTACGTGTGTGTGGTTGTTTGTCTATATGTGGCCCTGTGATGGACTGGTGACCTGTCCAGGTGTAACCTCGCCTTTCATCCAATGACTGCTGGAGATAGACACCTGCTGTCTGTGACCCTGAACAGGAATAAGCAGGTAAAGATAATGACTGACAATCAACAATAAGAGCAAAATTTAGCTAAAAAATAACTAATAAAACAACATGGATGAGCTGAACTGGTACGTTGTACAACTGTCTCAAAAGTTAAACTTGAGTTAGTCCACACCTACAACCACACTCTCAGAAGAAAGCTGAAGCAGAGTGTAGATTCAATAGTAACTTATAAGGTAAGAGGATTTTTGCGTGTGTAGTATTTAACAATATGAGTCATGAGCCAAATTAATTTTAACCCATGTCTTCTGACTGGCTTTGATTTGAACAAACCTGTTTTGTTTTTATGATAGTTGTCTACATAAAAACTTAAATGAAGTGTAATGGTAGGATTTAGGTTAGAAAGATGAGGAGAATAGAACTGATGGTTTGGATCAGTATGTAATCCTATTGGAAAGGTTTAAGCTTGAATATGACGGGATATTATCTAGTTATATATTCATATATGTTGGTGGGATGATGCTGGATGGACAAAAGTACAAAATAATCATAACCGTTTAGTGAAAGTAAGTTTATTTTTAGGGTTTAAAAAAAATGAACATTGATTTCAATTTTAATTATTTCACTAGAGTAACCCAAATTATTACAGTTTTCTCTCTATATAACATGTCTTACAAAATCATTGTAAGACTTTTATCAAGACAAGTCAGTAATACAATGTTCATTCAGCCACTGTGGGAATAATTATTTATTAATGCCGACTACTGAAATGCAAAAGGTAGGTGATAATGTTTCTTGCGTGTGTGTGTGTGTGTCCACGTGTCCACATGTCCTTCAGCTAAATATTTCAATAACCACAGGAGGGGTTCAAAAAAATGTCTCGGTACGTAAACATTGAACATACAACTCATCGTCTTTTGGAGTGAACCTGATTTAAAATAGCAGCCACAGCTAATTAACATGGCAAAAATGGCTATAATTTAGTCAGTTTTATAAATATTACACCAAGATTTGTTGTAGTAGTTGAGTGTACTCCAAGCACAAACTGATCACATGAAATCTTTGATTTAAACTTTTTTTTTTATCAATATTTCAGTTTTGATCTCTCAGCTAAGTATCTCATAAACCACTGTATGGATTTTAATGAGATGTTCAGAAAGTGATCATTACACAATCATCATCTACAACCGATTAACTTTTGGAGTCAAGCCTATTAAAGATGGCCACCACCACCAAATGACCTGAGAAAACACAAGAATGCTCTGACGGTGTCGCATCTGGAGATACAGTTTGATCTTTGTTTAATTAAAACTTGGATCCAATCAGTGATTTACATTCCTTCTTGGAACGCTAAAATTTACATTTTATGAAGTAATCCTTCAAACAAGGCCTAATTTGAAAGAAAAGATGAAAAAAGCTGCAGCATCAGGGCTCTAAGTTCAGCAGCTGAGTAGCAAGGCTCACTGTGGAATGCTAAACATCTTGTAAAAGCACAGCTGCTGTGATAAGCCAAGCACTGTTCCTATTTCAAGGTCAAGTGAATTGGCAGAGTCTATGATTTTCCATTTAACAGAAATGCTTATTCAGTTCAAATTAAAAAAAGTATATTCATATATATAGTGTGTTCCACCTAGCTATTTGGATATTTATCTTTTCCATGAATTGAAAGATCTATCCATCCATCAAACAGAGAAATTACTTTTCCTATCTGAGGATTTAATATCATAAAGTTAAACCTGCCTGTTTCAGGAATAAAACCCTCTAGAAACTACAATATGTACTATGTCAGCAAATCATGAAGATCTTTGTCTCCCTGGAGTGCAACATGGGAACTGGTTCCTGCAGGACCCTTTCCACCCCCACGTTTTTTTTCAACAAATTAAGTCACTGCTTCAGCTCTTAAATAATGTTTTGGTGTTACATAAGATTGAAAAAAATATCTCTTATTACTTAAAGATAAATCAGACCAAGTTATCTCTTATTCTTTAAATTGTATATAGCTTCACAAAGTTGAATCCAAAATTGTATTTCTGAATTTAAACTTCAAATTTTGTATTAGTATTTAGTATTTAGAATGGGAAAACGGATAATAAACTTTATCTCAAAATCAGAATGTTTGCAGAGCCCGATTCCAGACAAATTATTAACAAAATCCCTGTGGAACATTTCAAGCACTTTAATCGATAAGGTAGAACTGTTAACAAATGTGGCTGGGGTTGTAGCTGATTTATAGAACCAGTCAGTCAGCTGTGAAACCAGATGAAGCACGGTAGGAGCCTGGATGAAGGTAACTGAAGCCAGGTGCATTTTCCTGTCACCAGCTTAAATTGTTTTTGTTCAGAATATGTGGGTAATATTTTTAAGTACAAAGGCTCAGGCCCTTTAGAGCCAGCCCAGACCTGATGCACAGAGGGTGCCTGACATCAAGGCAAGTTATTGAATGTCTAACAAAGTAAAATTTAACACTGCTGACTCCACAGTGACATTTTATTTTTAACATAAAAGGCTAATACAATAATGATACATTTAAAATAATAGTTGAGATACTTATTTTCATATCTTTTTATCCATCATTTAGAAACAGCACATCAGCACTCATTGTGACTGAAGAATAAGATTTATGGTCCTGCCTACAGCAGGTGCAGCAGAAGTAAATTGATGTCTGATCTGATTTTGATGCAGGTCAAACTGCCCTTTGCACAGAACCAGCTCTCAAACTCTGACAAGGGCTGATGCCCTTGTGAGACGAATGTATCTGATAGGTATGGACTGAATTTTCTGTCATAATGGCAGAAAGTACACTCTTATTTTGAAAGTAGGATTCTTTATTATCACATTATCATTTCAAAATCCTGCCTTTCACACTCAAATGACTCCTGCTTGCATGCTAACTTGTTCTGCATCCTTATTTTCCAATTTTAACATTCAGCAAAGCCAAAAAACAATTTGCTGTTTATCTCATTTTTGATATGAATATTAAAGATATCAGCCAAACCGCCTCTCTTATTGTAATCTTTGCTTTAATTGATAGAATCAAAGCAACTAGCAGTTAACATGTTAAAGAGGCCATTTCATACAAATTTCATGACTTTGTGGTTATTTCCTAAGTATTTACCTGTAATTTGAAACATTTTCTGTTTAAAAAAATGTTAGGAAATACTGATTAACAGACCTTTCAATCTGTCTGCATTAAAATTCGGGTGGTTCCGGCTTGTTCCGTCAGCCCTCGAGCAGCAGCTCATTCATGTTCATTATTCGAATTTGCTGGACTCAGATTGGCAAACAAACTAGCCTATGAGAGCAAGGTATACTGTTTCCTGCCCTGCTGCGCATGGCAACATCAGACGTACTCTCTTCCTGTTTGCTACGTCTTATGTTACAGCTTTTTAGTGAGCAGCTTGCTAGGCGTGGTTTCAACTGCGGGAGCTGACGAAAACTAACGAACAAAGGAGTTGTGACGAAAGAAGTACAGGCTGTTCAAACTCGGGTATTATCGCCACCTGCGTAGTTTGAGAGATTAAAACTGAAAGAGAAGTTGTTTTCACATCCACTATGAAGGTAAGAACACCTGTGCCACCAAAACACCAGCCCTGTCCATGATGGGCCCAGCTCAGAAGTGTGATGTGAGAGTCGTACCTCATCCACATTCATATGCACTAGAGAGAAGCTATAGGCAAGCTAAGCAAGCTGGCTGTTTAACTACTGAATACCAGAAGAACATGGAGGTTGAGATCAGTTTGTCAAACTAAACGCAGATCTATGCAGAGTTTATATAGCCTTTGTTACCCAGTCAGGTTTGAGTCCTGGTTGCCAAAAACTTTACAAGAACGACTGACTTTAGTGATGTAGTAGGTGTAAAATATTCAATAAAATGTTGTGCTGCATGACTGACTTTATTTTCACTCTCACATGTAGCGTTATGATGAATTTACAACTGAATCACCGATTTCAGCTCTAAGTGCATTGTGGGTAAAACTTGTCACTACCCGTCCACCACCGTCATTTGAATGACATTCTTCACCTCAAGCAAGTTGGTGGCAGTAACGCACTAATTCATTGTTTGCTAGTCGTGAATGATTATCAAGAAGAAGAAGTGCGTGTTAACTGGTAGTCATGATGTAAACATTTGGAGAAATACACACAAGAAAGGAATTTATAAAGGTTTTTAGCAGGTGAATTGGATTGAGGAAGACGACTTTGTTGGAGTCCATTAACTGGACATAAAAGGATTGTTTTTGTTCGAGATGATGGCTCTGTGATGGTGAGTTACAATACATTATTTTCTTTTGGAGTGCATCAGGGCAGTTTCAGCAGGGAGTAGCATCACAGATAAAAGCAGCAGAAAAATATCAAAATTAATCGACATGGAAGTAGCAGGACTTGTTGTGTTTTCTGTTTGTTGTTGTTATTAACTGGTTTGAGAGCAACTCTTTACAAAAACCAGTTGTTTTGCTACGTTTGTTCATTTCCCTCCGAATCAGCGCGACTTAACCAAAGATCTTCTATCAAGGAAGATGGCTCACTCACATACACAAAGCAGGTACACAGCAGGGTCTTGACAGTGGTTCAATCGCGGCTCCTTTTGGAGAACGAAAACAAACGAACAGAGCAATCGTTCAGAAAAACTCCAGAACCTTCCTCAGCTAGTCCCTTTTTAAATATAAATGTGGACATAGAGTGTCAAAAAGGGCAGTTTTGAACCAGAAATATGTAACATACTGCCAACAGGAGGTAAAAACGCTAACGGGTTAAATAAAAACTGTGCCCCCCCCGCAAAATAAACTGCTGCCCTCCCATCTAAATTGTCCAGGCGCCGGGTCTGACCTGTGGAGCTAAAATATTCAACAGAAACCTCAGAAAAACGTTTTTAATGGAAGAGCCTCTTTAACACATTTCTGCTTTCCTTGTGTTGAACTGTTTTAAGTGACGTTAGAGTCGAATCTGTCAGATTTGAGAAATAAGTACCACCATTAGGCTAGATTTCATTAATGGGATATTGAATACACATTGTGGATCAGCGTGAGTTTTTAGCCTAACAGTAAATGAGATATTCATTTTCATTCATATTCATCTTCCATTTTTTTCCAGTTTTCTTATGATGCCAATTTCATAACAAAACTAATCTCAAAGCACTAAACAAATACAAGTTTAATTTACAGTAACAGGTCCCGATTCTAAACCAATCAGTTTAACAGAATTACAAAAGGATTTGTTTAAGTGAATTATAACATTTCTAGTAATATAAAGTTTCATATCTAAGGAAACTGGAGACAGTGGAAAAGAATGACTTCCTTTTAAAGCAGTACTAAATAACTTTTCACAGCCAGTGGTCAAAAGTGGAATTACAACTGTCGTAGGCAATCGTGTCTCAGACGGTCAATCATGCTGTCAGACAAGGCGGTGTATTTTACTACTTATTTTTAATGCACAATTATTATCAATGCAGAAACATAATGAAAAACAAGTCCAGCAGCAACAATGCAAGGTCACAATGAGAGCTTGATTTCGTAGGTTTTCTCAGCTCATTCCAACGAGTGTAAGCCTCGCCGATGTTTACTCTGATTTTAGCTCATTCCCTGTCTGGCTCATGCTTTCTTTGCCTCGCCTCAGAAGACATTTGTCTATAACTTTTTCTTTCATGTTCCTCCATAATGCCACCAAAAAGCGAACTCCAATCACTGATCTGAAAAAGCTAACTGCTAGCCTTTATAGGAGGGAATGGCGACTGCTGCAGCAACAAACAGCTGTTGCCAAAAAGCAGCAAAGAACCCGCGCACTCACAGCCACGACCTGGACCACTGAAGTGGCTGGGCGTATTGTAGGGTCCATAGTGATGTCTAATATGAAGATAACATGTTTTTTGGTTAATATCCACTTAACACGTTTCGAAACAGTAGCTTAAAGTTTTAAAAGTCATACTGCTTTAACAGGAAGAAACCTTCAGCAGAACCAGAACCAGGAAGTGCGAGTTTAGCCTTAGGACAATTCTTCCTTCTGACATTCGCCCAACTGGTCTGTATTTGCCGAACAGCTAGGGGTAGCTACTCCTGGTAGCTGCACGCTAGCTATACGGACAAGTAGACGTAGAAAACCACAAAAAGTCTTTTCTAAACCTGCTTCTTCCTGTTCAGGGTTGCAGGGAGCTGGTGTCTATCTCCAGCGGGATTTGGGTGAGAGGCGCCCTGGACAGGTTGCAGGGCCAGGAAATGACAGCATACCACAAATATACATAAGCTATTAAACACAATCAAATTCCACATATAACAAATATCTTATATACGTTCTAATGAAACAACTGACAGTTTGAAGAGTTTTTGCATCCTTAATTTATTTAAAATCTCTGAGAACTACACCAATCTCAAGATAAAGTGGAGCAGATCTACATTCTTACAACGAGCCTTCCATGTTTTCACTGAGTTGCTCTGAGGTCTCAGTCTGAGAGCAGCTTCTGCAACACAAAGAAAATTATTTATCAAAAAACAAAAATCCAAACCTGCTGTGATGTCTGTCTGTCCTGTTGATCCACTAGACCTGACAGGACCTTCTTTGAAACAGATGTTTTCTACTCCGACACCTCTTGTATTTTAAGAAAACAATATTAGCAACAAGAATAAACAAGAATCAAGAGTCAACTTGATAACATCGCGGCTATTACAGTGCTGGTTTAGAAATAAACTGCTCGTAATTCCAGAATCTTTTTTTAATACTTAAGCTAGATTCATACTGACGCAGCTCCGACGTGTCGGAGACACGCACCGCCATGATACGACGTCGTATGGGCTCTCCGACTGCTTCGGATGGTCGATTGTAGTCACGCTCTGTTTTTTAACTTTCCGACGGCCATGTCGGATGACGCACATCTGTGATTGGTCAGCCAAACAGCCCAACATGATTTCCGGCACGATGTAACTTCCCTTTAGTAAACAGCGCTAGTGTTGACAGTCTTAAAGACAAATTTGTCTGCATTAAAAGAGGTCTGAAGGGCAGCAGTGGCGATGCTGGTGGCCGTATAGTCCCTGCTTTTCATTTGTTCCTCTCATGGTTGGAACCATACGTAAAGCACTGGGAGACCTCTAAGTATGGAACCCGCCTCCTGCTGTCCTGGTGGAGAATTTCTTTGCAACGGGGTCGGGGTAGTATGAACAGAAACTGGCTCCGTCAGTACGCCGCCGCGTGGGAGCACATTTGCCTTTGCGTTAGTATGAATCCAGCTTTACTCTTAAAAAAACGAATTTATTTTCTAAAGTATTCTGCATGTTGTCATTAATGACAATGAAAAAATGTCCATCTAACAGAACTAACCTTTACGTTCCTGCCACTGTTGCCAACTTAGCAACTTTGTCGCTATTTCTAACGATTTTTCAGACCCTTTAGCGACTCTTTTTTTAAAAAGCACCTAGTGAAAAATCTAGGGACATTTCTGATCTGCCTTAGATACTTAATGTAAAGCTTTGGTGCCGATATTTCTTGCAGATTAGAGACCCAAGCTGCTCAGATTGTACTTCCTCCCAGACGCTCAGAAAGGAAATTATGTGCACACAACACGATCATGTGACATCGACTGACCAATCATCAACCTTTCTCAGTTTTTCACTCACTCACTCACTCACTCACTCACTCACTCACTCACTCACTCACTCACTCACTCACTCACTCACTCACTCACTCACTCACTCACTCACTCACTCACTCACTCACTCACTCACATGTTTTACAAATGAAATGTTCAGAAGTAAAAAAGGAAATCTTCCAGACACAAACATTGTTCTCCACCTTTATGTTTCAAACCTCTAGTTTTATTTCTGTAGAGAATCGATCAACCTCAAAAACCCCTTTTAAAGGCTAATTTACACAACTTATGCTCAAAAAGCACAAAAAATGATGATGTGATGGTGTCATTGCTATGCAAATTAGCATGTGACATAATTTGGGGACTTTTTGGGACAAATTCAGCTACTGTACTTTCTGTCAGAGACAGTTAGAAACACTGAGTCAGATTCTTTGTCTTGATCTCGGGCTGGCGGTTCAGTTCTTCTGTCTCAGGTCCACCAGTGACCACTTCAGTTCTGCAGATTCAGCATCATTAGGAAAACTTTGAAAAACTATACTGCTGGTAGTTCTTCAATCAGCCTCCTTCCAAATAAATACAAGTAATACAAATATGATTTTCTTACAGGAATTCCACCGCAATTCGTTCTTCTTTATCTGTTTTACAGGTCGTTGAATTTAAATTCAATCTCGAAATTTTTAATGAAAAATTAATAAGGTGTAACATGAAATCTGGCTGGTACTAAAACTAATTATTTTACCAAAAAAGAGAGTAAAAAGTGTGATCTTAGCGTGCCATTGTCAAACATGTTAATACCAGTCTGGATGTGAAGTTTCAGCACATCATCTCCTCAAACCTCAAACACTGACAAGAGCTGACAGATCAGATCAAATCAGGTTTACCAGATCTTTTTTCATCTGCAAATTAAAGTCAACCACTTGGTATTTTTTGCACGTAGGCTTGGCTTGTCTTAGCTTCCTGGCTAATAGCGTTCAGTTAGAAAATGATAATATAACTCACCAAAAGTACTGAACAGGTCCATTAGATGTATCTTACCACAGATCAGTGTGATTCCTCAGTATGAAACGATCAGTATTGAAGAAAATCTTGGTCTCTGTTAATCTTTTTAGCTGCAAAAGCAAATACTGTTAGAGTATTTCACTCTTCTTCTGGAGAAATATTGATTTTGGTTACCTGCAGGGTGAATTTCTGTTAAAAATCAGTGGGTATTTATCTCTTTTCCTGTTGTATCAAACACAAAGAATCACCCCATTCATACAGAACTTGGACTTTAGTGGACATTTTACCCCTTTTGAATATTTTAAAAACTGTTTTAAAGCAATAATTTAGTTGTAAAACACAATTTTTTATCTAAAAAATACCAATAAGTAATTTAGGAGAAACTGTCTTTTGTTTCAGCTGTTTAAATGATAGAAATTGACATTTAAAAACACCTGACCATTAAAAATAAATTAAATGGAACCATAAATGTAGCTTTCATGAGATTGAAAAAAAAAATCGATACAAATTTAAAGGTTTTTGTGAAAAAAATTAAAATAACAAATCTAAACAACGGAGCACATCAGTTTAGCCTCTTTCATTACACATAAAACACTGAAAGCCTCAAAACTCCATGACGTCTTCATTGGAACCATTTAAATTTTGACTGTCGTCACACAATTGGCACACGCACATCAGGTGAAGTTCCTTCAAACTTTCGGAACCTTCTCAGCAGTTTTGAAAAACAATAAGAGTTATTGCCTTGAAGAAGATGAATGGTTTGAGGGAGAAGGAAGCACGTAGTTCCGAGCCAGCTGAAGCGGCACTAACAAGAAGCCAGTGTGTGATTGCAGACCTTCTGAAGGAAAACATGGGGACTTTTATTAAGAAACAGCAAGAGGGGCAAAATTCTCAGAGGGAGAGGTGACTGTGAACAGCCCGAGTCCTGGTGAAAAGAAGATGAGGTGGAAAAAAACCAGACTTTCTTCAGTTTGTTTCAGTGAAGTGGAACGAAGCGTCCACAGTCTGGGCTCACTGCAGCTGCTGGGCAAGAATATCAATTTCCTGCTTTCTAGCTTGCTAATTATGTACCATTGTGAATCACACTTTAGCTTAATTCTATGACTCTACTATCACATGTAGTTAACTTTAATGCAAATAACTATGAATTTATCAAACCCTCCTTTCTCGTGTTTTATTATCTAGCATAGCTAATGTAATAAAGTTCATATGCCGTAAGGGTTAATGGGCAGAACTTTACTCTGATAGCCGGTGAAGAGAATTTTCAGAGAAGATTTTTATAAAGATTTTCTGCATAACTGACAAAGAAAGGTGTTGAAAATACATATATTTTTGTCCTAAAGCAAAAATATTTTCTCTTCATCCTCATGTTCTTCTGTTTGCTCACTTCATATTTGCTAGTTTTTATGTGAATGCATGATTTTTAAAGTGCAACCCAACAGATGACGTTTGCTTCTGAAAACTATTAGAAAAAAACTGTTTTTTTTCTATTATTCACTCATTTACATTGTTACCTTTCATTCTTCATATTGTCATATCACTCTGAAAAAAAAAATAAAAACCTCTTAAACCGGAGTGTCAAACTCTGCTGATTTTTGTAGATGTTTTCCTGCTCCAGCAAAGCTAATTTAGTTAAATGTGTTGTTAAAGACCCACTCCAATCACCTTTTGAGCTATTTTAAAGCATCTCAGGGGTGGATCATGGTGCTTTTACCCAAAATCATAAAACCCGTTTTCTAGGAAGTAGTTTCTGCATGGCGGCATTAGCTAATTAGCAATTCGCTTCTGTACTGTGGGTGGAACCGTTTGTACAGAGGAGCCCCGCCCCTCCCTGTTGCTGAGAGGTCTCTGTTTATGCTAGCTCTGGAGCTTGTGGACTGCCCAGTGGCTTTTCTACATCACAAACACACTCTTTTTTTAGTCTGCATTTTTGTTTCTGCTACTGATTCGCAGAATGAATGTAGAACTACTCAGAAATGCAACCTTGAGCTTAATTTTTTTTAAGCATCAGAAAAATGCCACAAGAACGTTAACAACGCGAAAAACATGACTTTCATTGGAGTGGATCTTTAAGAAGATTTAACAGATTTCATGACACACTGAAGTAATTTAATCATTTGAATCTGGTGTGTGAAAGAATGGAACCAGCTGAAATGCAGTGGATACTGGGGTCTAACCCCTCCTTTCCACTGAACGCATCAGCAGCGTGTCCCTTCCCACCGGGAGTGCTTCACATGTGTATCACTCATGTAAATCCAGCTGGTCTCGGGAGATGTGATTTTGTCAGTACACAAAACAAAAAGCAGGGAGAAAGACGACAACAAGTATCCAGAAATGTGGCTTATTTTCACACCACCTATGTGTCCTTTTATTTTGAAATTTTACGTTTCTGGAATACCTGATTTCCTGTCTGGTCCAAACTAAGCTGCTGAGCTTGACATCTTTTAGAAGCGTAGTGTGTAAAAACTAGAAGATGCGTCTAATGTTTCACGCCCAGTGGAAATGGTCCCGTTGACTTTAATGGCGGCTATCATCCGTATAGTACGTGCACTAACATTGTGCGTCTGTTGCGCGTTCAGTGGAAAGGAGGCGTAAGACCCTGAGGAATGTAAACTCCATCTGGATGACAATTTGTCCTTTGATCTACACGTTGATACTGTGTGCAAAAAGGCAAGAATGTATGTACAGGATCTTTATTGGAAGCGTTGTAGTTTTAAGGTGGACTGTACTATTATGCAAATATTTTACACTTTTAACTGTCTCTTTTATTTGCTGGTATGGTTTCTTCCCCTTAAAAATAAAAACAGATTGCAGAAGATTGTAAGACTGTACAGTAAAATAGCAGGTGTTGACCTGAATAATCTCTCAGCCCTGTATCAAACCAGAGTCCTCAGCAAGACCCGTTCAATCCTGATGGATCTGAGCCCCCTTGGGCTCACGACTTCCTGTTGCTACCATCAAGGCGCAGATCCACCCTGCCAAAATGCAGGACAAACAGCTTTAAGTTTTCCTTCATCCCTGCTACCATTACCTTGTTAAATAATTAGCTTTTTTTCTGTCTTTTCATTTTGTTTTGTTTTTGAGAGTGAGTTGAGCTGTTTGCTTGTTGCTGTAGGATGAATTCACCCAAGGGGATAATAAAGATTCCTTGAATCCTTGAAAAGTGCAATTAGGATTTGGACCCTTAAATTTTGACCACTATTTATCTAAAAAAATCTTAAGTACTTAACTTTGCTTATTGCTATAAATCCTCTCATTAAAACCAGAACTTGAAGCTTTAATATAGACTAAATGTGCCGAAGTCGAGTGGAGAAGAAAAACCCTCTATGTTTCACATCTTTGACACAAGAGCTGATAAAAGAAGTATATTGAGGTAGAGTTGTCCCCTCTTGCTTCTGCTTATTCTTATAATTTTGGCCTTACTGTTCTTGAACAGACATGCACATTTTGCCCATCCAAGTTATGGACTTTATTTGTACATACGGGAGCACCTAATTTAACCATTTTGCAACAACTAATTTAAAGTTTTCAGAGTAAAATGACACTTGTGTCTCATTCAGACATTTTCCACAGAACTAATAAATATTCAGAACATGAATTAGGTGTCATGGTTGTTGCAGAGCTGTTAAATAAAGCAAAATCTCATTTTTAAATTAGTCATACAGCTACAAAGACAAATTCGAGCCTGAATCTTTTCATTTAAAAACTCAGTTACTCTTCATACTTAATTGAAAAATCAGCAGAATGTTATAATCATTATACGGGTTATTTGCAATTCCAAGTGAAGTCATACTTTAATGGTAATGAATTTCATTGTGTAGGTTTGAACTTTAATAGTCAATTTCTAGTAAATGTGCAGCTTTTAAAAATGAAATTATATGTGATAACTCATTAAACTTGTAATGGTCTTAATTCAACAGCATATTTTTGTGATTATAAATCAACTTGCCTGTTTTAATAACAGTATTTTGACATTTCTGTTGACGTAAATTTATTTTTAATTGGAAGTCAGTCAGTTTTTTTCTATACTCGCTTATTCCTGTTCAGGGTCGCAGAGAGCTGGTGTCAATCTCCAGCGGTCATTAGGTGAGAGGCGGAGTCACACCTGGACAGATCACCATTACAGGCCCACATATAGACAGAAAACCATTCACACTCACACCTAGGGCGAATTTAGAGCTGCCAGTTAGCCTCAAGCATGTTTTGGTCTGTGGGAGGAAACTGGAGTCTCCAGAGAAAACCCACACATGCACAGGGAGAACATGCAAACTCCATACAGAAAGGTCCTGGCTGGTTTTGAACCCATGATCTTCTTGCTGAAAGGCAACAGTGCACCACTGTGCAGCCTTAACTGATATACAGTATATACGTATATATTAAATATAAGTTTTGTAAATATTGATAAAATGTGCAGATTTTGTGTACAAAGCTCAAGTAATTAACAATTACATCTGAAGCAACCATTAATATAAAATTAGATCACATATGGAATTAAAGTCAAAAACTGCATTTGAGTTATGGAAAATGTCGAATCTCTATTTTGTGTTGATTTAACAGCTTTTTGCCGGAGCTGCAGCTGCTCTGAGATTACTATATTTTTCTGTTTTTATTTGAATGGCTGTATTCTGGCAGCTCAGGTGCACAAATATTATCCCTTTTTAATCTTTTTTCTGGTACCTGCAATATCACACTTTTATATATTATTATTATTGTTTGTTTTTGTTTGTTGTTTGCAGTATAAAGGAGATTTTTTTTAATGTGAATGGATTTTGAACATGGTTGTCTTTTCATTTCCACTTGCCAAAATCTTCATTTCCTGGTAAAAAAATTGACTTTGATAAGGATTTTATCTTTGGATTTAGTTTGTTTTAGGACCTACAAAACCAGTATTCTTGTAATAAACTGACTTATTTCAACCACAGCAACAATTCAACACTGCAATCAGGTGGGCTGAAGAGAATGAGAGAGAGGTGCACAGATGAAAGAGAAGTGGGTTGCAGGTGCAGCTGGTTAGAGCTTTTGTTTTGAAACAAGAAGGTTACAGGTTCAACACCTGGATGGGCCTTTTCTGCATCGACCCGTGCATACATAGCTTTTCGTCATATACTCTGGTTCCCTCTCAAAAGCCAAAAACATGCATTTTATGTTAATTCGAGATTCGAAATTGACCTTAAATGTGACTGTGTCCATGCATTGTTCATGTCTATGTGTACCTGATGGACTGGTGACCTGTCTAGGGTGTAACCCCGCCTCTCACCTAATGATCACTGGAGATAGGCATCAGCTTTCCTCAACCCTGAACTGGACCAAACTGGTAAAGAAAATGAATGGATTTTAAACAAGTTCCAAAAGAGGGAGAGAATGCCTGAGTTGTGGAGGAGAAGCATCAGCTGTCAAGAACAAGCTGGCTATGCAGAGCTGTAGTAACTACAGAGGCATAAAGCTGATGAGTCATACCATCATGATATGGAAAGGAGTTGCTGAAGCCAGGTTAGGTAGCGAGGTGATGATCAGAGCGCAGCAGGATGGTTTCATTCAATGAAACAATACAAATGCAATGTTTGCTCTAAAGGTCTTAATGTAAAAATGTAGAGAAAGTCAGGTGGGGTAGTACTGTATCTTTATGGATCTTGAGAAAACTTATGATTGGGTGACAAAAGATGAACTGTGGAGTTGTATGAAGGAGTCAAGTGAGATGGAGGTATGTAAAAGTGAATCGGGAGATACAGTATATAAGGATAGCAAGACAGTGAAGAGGTGTGACGAACTGATGGTTGGGTTCAAGGTGAGGGTGAGATTACATCAGACATTTGCTCCAAGCTCTGTCTTGTTTGCAGTAGTGATGGACAAGTTGACACATAAATTCAGGGGAGGCCATGGATGCTCACAAACAACACTGTGATATGCTTTTTTGACCATTTCTTATAGCCTCCTTAACGCAGCCTTACGGCAGCCCTGTTAGAGTCTACTGCTTGTGGCTCATTTGTAAGTTTGTGGCCAGGTCGACGGTCTGGTCCAATAATTTCCATGAATGCCCCACACAAACCTTCTGAGTGGGGTCACTGGGTGAATTACTTCCTAACACCCCAGAAACAACACATGATGATCTGGGATTATTTACTCAGGACGAAATCTGTTGTTTCCAAAAAACTACACTAACATCTCATTTTTCATGATGCGTGAGGCAACATGATGCAACAGATCAGCAAAGGTGTTATGGTCTGGCTGTCCAGCTCAAGGAACTGAATCCAGTCCTAGCTGTCGAGGTGCTGCCTCTACAGCTGGTAGATCTGCTCCGTCCTGCAGATGGAGTCTTCTTAGCATTATTGCCATCTTCAAAATTAAAGGTTTTTACACAAATTTCTGAGCAGATGTGATGATCAGCACAGAATTTTGGAGGTTACTGGACCTCCACCACGTAATTTTCCCAATCACATGTACTGATGAAGGATTTTCACAACAATGACTTGAAATTACCATGGGGGGAGGCGTTCATGCACATTGTGACAATAATGTTCGTAACATGGAAGGATGTTGGAGTAAGATGGAGAATTCATCAAGTTACTCATGTGGCAGCCATACCAACTTCCTGTAGGAAACAGTGCCCGCCTCCATGAATGTTCACAAACTTCAGATATTGTATGGAACAGGAGGTTTGTTTGTACGAGACATTGTGACCGAGACTTCAATTATGCAGCTGCCAAAGAAGGGGAGATGATTCATGGATGTAGTGAAAGAGGAAATGCAGTGTGACACATAAGGATGCCATAGAAAGGAAGAGATGGAGACGGTAAGATAGGCTTTAACTTCTGTGGGTTTGGTTCATTCTCACCCTTGACAGCAAGTTAATCCCTGTTTTCATTAAGGTTCAAATGTTTTGTTGTTCATGTAGAGAAAGAAGACATACTTATTTAATTTGGTCCTGTTTTGTTAAAAAAGCCATGAAGATTATTCACAAATGAAAATGCTTGAGAGCTGACATTGACAAAAAGTGTCACAAGAACAAAATAAGATCTGATAAAAAAAATACTTTAAAACAGCCTTGGCCATGTGGAAATCTGACTCATGTAAAACAAAAAAGTTTCAACAAGTGAATTCATTTAATAAAATAATAAATAAATAAGTATAACTTGAGAATGACTCAAGGATTCTCTCTGTATTTTTACATCTCATTTGCTTTTCCATCATGAGACTTGAGCCTGGAGTGGCTAATGGGGAAAAATGTGAAAATTTCCTATGGGCCAGCTGATTTTATATTGCAAAAGAGGGTGATAAATGGATATCAATGCATAATATTAACCCTTAAGAGTGTAATTTCTCTTCATACCATCCTGTTAACTATCCACTCCACCTAAACGAGGTCCATGGAAATTCAGAAATTTTAATGAAAAAATTTAGCATACAAGTTTACAAACTTTTTTTAAAATCAGCATTAAAAATGCTTTTATTTTGAATGTTACACAATGGTGTTTATCTTGGCACCATCATGCTTGCGCTAACAGCGTCAGAAGTCACTAACTAATCAGTTTATGGAAGTCTGAGATAAACTGAGATAAAATGTTGAATTTTTGACAATATGAGGAATTTTTAGTATTAATTTACTAAAGTAGTTGGAAAAGTAATGCACTGTTAGTGGAGTACACACAGTATTTTTGAGCAACTTGAATCTGTATTAGCAGTCAATTTAACCTTGAAGATTTATTAGCCTTTAAGATAAAATGGTTTTTGTTATTTTTAAGTTTGTTTCAAACTGTCAATAAATTGTTCAGTTTTTATCTACTGTTGATTGTTTGATCACCATTGATCACTTTTGAACTATCATGGGCTCCGTGGAAGAAGACCCAGGAGGCTTCCTTTACTGATGAAATAAAAATCACACCTATTGTGAAACATGAGGCTTTGTTCAGTTTTGGGGCTTCTTAGCTGCATCTGGCACAGATGTTTTTAAGTTTTGGTGACATGCTTAGGGTTATTCCAAATCCTAAAGCATAACCCTAAACCCTAACCCAACCCTAACTCTAACTAACCCAAACCCCTAACCATAAATACTAGCCCTAACCCTACACCCTAACCTTAAACGCTATCCCCAATCCTGACCCTAAACTAATCCTAATCCTAAATAAACATAACACTAAAAACGAAACCTAATCTTAATCTAACCCTGACTAACCATACCCTAAACATAAACCCTAAACCTAACCCTAAGTAACGCTAACCCTAACCTAACTATAACCCCTAACCCTAAACCCGAGCAGAAATCAGTGAATCAGTAGCAGACACAACATGTGATCTATAATTAACTGGATGTGTGATTTAGAAAAGCCGCTGGGCAGTCTACAAGCTCCTGCCCCGAGCTAGCATAAACAGCATTGCTCTCAGCAACGGGGAGGGGCAGCGTATCCGCCAGTCCAATGGTTCCACCCACAGCGCAGAGGTGAATTGCTAATGAGCTACTGCCGCTGTGCAGAAACTATGTCCTAGAAAACGGCACAGGATTTGTGATTTGGGGTAAAAACATCATAATCATAATTTAAAGACCACTGGGGTGCTTTACAATAAATCAAAAGATGATTATGGGTCTTTAAATATTACTAAAAACTGTACTGAATTTATTTTCATCAAAAACATACAAGAAGGATTAACAAGCAAATTCAACTGACGGCATTAAGAACTCTCACAAAAACTGAAGTGAAAAAGTGTTTTATGAAACATGGTGCAAATTTGTGTTGTTTGACACTTATCAGGCAAATATAAATGTTTTATGTGCTTCTCAATTTTGAAACCAGAAGTGACAAAACCATAGAACACAGATCTTTGTCTAGATCTTTACGGACATTAAAAAGCATTTGTGAGTTTGTGTTTTCAATGATAAAATGGTGAAATGCTGTTTAACAGGTGGTTGTAGCAACATTGCTTGATTAACTTGTTTTCCTAAATCAGACCCAGAGAATGATGAAATCCCTCACGCTTCATGACTTCAAGACTTCATGAGGACCAAATGTAGATGTCCTGACTCAGTGGGCTGGATTTTGATTTGTGGAAAGATTCATCTGCACAGCCACACTTGAGTCAAATACATTTTCACACAGCAGAGCTACAAGTTAAACATCAGATATTATTTCTATGAACAACACAAGCTGTAACTGAATACCGCACAGAAAAAAGGCTGCATTATGCACAAAGAACAATGCAGAAACCCTCTTTTCTGAATGTCTCACACTCTCAACACACAGAAGTTTGAGTCTGTGAATGTTATAAATAAAAAGCAGCTGGAGTTTGAAATGAGCTGCTGCTCTCAGATCAACAGGATCTTACTGTATTCTCTGAAATGAGCCACTCTCATGAGGACGTTCCATGCAACTTTTTTCACAGCTGTAACCACACAAACACACTCACATTTCATTCAACTTAGTCATAATAATTACAGCCAGTAAAAAGAAAGACGATCAGAGAGATAAATAGTCACAGTGCCACTGGAGTCGATCCTCACATCAGGATCTGACCTTGGTAACTCCATGCTCACAGATATTGTTTGCTCGTTCATAGAACAGAAATGCACTCTTGTCATGTATGCCTTCACTTGCAAGTTACACATTGCACAAATCACTTTAATGCGCTCAGTGTTCTGTGTGGACTTGCAGAATATGCATTTGTGACTTTTTACACTAACTAGACACCATACAAATGCACCTTCTTCAAAAATGTGCTGCAAAGTTCCATAAAGCTGCATATTTGAGATTTTATTGCTAGACGTTTGTGCATCCAGGTTTATGTGGAAAAGTATCCACAAGGCACAAATGAAATATTGATTGCTATGAAATAGTCAAATGACATAAAAATCCCACATCAGAGACACTTTAAAACTGTGCAGGTTACAATCAAATCTCAAGACTGTCAAAACATTTTGGAGTAAAATGTACTGCCAACTGTCAGAATGCTTGGTCTTAGTTGCAGGTCATGGGTCCTTCAACAGAATAATGAGCCAAAACACAGTCAAAAACACAAGGGTGCGATCTGAAAGTGATGTACCTTGACCTTGGAGTTCATATTGAATTGTTTTAAATGTTTCTTTGGCTCTTTTTTCCACCATTCTCTCTCTCCCTCTGATCAACCTGGGGTTATATTTCCTTTTGTGTTCACATCCTGGGAGGTTGTCTACAGTCCAGTCAACTTTATACTTTTTAATAATAATATTGTCAGCAGTGGTCACAGGAACATCAAGATGTTTGAAGATGGTCTGTTAGCCTTTACCTTTAAACACCTAAAATCTCTCCGACATCTTCAACTGATCTTTGCTTTATATGGTCCATGTTCAGTGTGGTGCACACAATGATACCAAACTACCAAAGAGCATATTTGTTCCCTTCAATCAGGTCTGATGAAAAACTTGAATGCATTTGTGATTAATGTGAAACAGTTTGAAACATGAATATATTCCTGGATTAGACTTTTTTAGAGGGGCCAACAAATGTCTCCATTCTAATTTAGCAAAAATGTTGTTAAATAGTTAACACATCTTTTATTTTCACCATTAGTGTTTATGCTATCACATACTAAAAGCATGCAGAGATATACAAACATCTGCTTTTAATGGAATCATTTTTTATGTCTGTGTATGTTTTAATCTGTTGCAAATTTAGGTGGTCAATGAATAAAACTCATTGGTTAAAAATGGATCCCACTCTGGTGCTGATGGGATTATTGTTATCAGTATCACTGCTGGATGGAAGTAAAATTCGTTAAGGAGTCTCTTGCCTATTCTGCAATAAAAAAAAGATCAAATGAAGGATTTATATAGACAATTATGGTTATTTTACTTTCGTAGATCCTTCCTCCAACTTTTGTATGTTCATTTAGGCATAAAGAGACAATGCAACAGAATCTTGGCAGGTAAGGGATTATGTTTTATTTATTTATTTATGAGGTTATATGACATAGAAATTTAAGTTTACTTGAAATTTAAGAAAAGATGTGCCTAATTCCTACCATCATGTTGAAGGATCTGAATAATGGGGGCTCATGCAGGATTTTCATGTTGTACTTGTTTTTGCTGATTGTACATCTTAGTAGTTTCTGTCATGCTAAGGACAGAAAGTACAGACCATTCCACTGTCCAAAGTTTTAATAGTGATTCGCTGAGTTTGACTGAAAGTTTCACGGTTATTTATAAGTGAGTGTGTAGAACCATTGACTTTGACAGTTTAGATAAAATGACTTTAAAAATATCCCTAGTCTTGGCAAAAGCGTGTAAAAGTTGCCCTAATTAGCTCTAAAAGATGGGAAGTCTTAAAAGAAAAGTAATATCATACTTGGCAGTAATTTCTGGCAGATTGGAGTATTTTTTGACACCCAACCACCCACTAATCATATTACCTCTGTACTGTGGGCGGAGGGCGCGGTTGTTAGGGCAGTCACGGCCTTGCTTGCTGAAGTTGATGTTGGTTCGAATGCAACGCTGCAACAGAGGTTGGGTGGGCCGGGTGTTGTCGCTCATGCTCAGGAAGATCTTGTAAGGCTCGTTCTGGCTGAGGAGGCGCAGAGAGTGCATCTGTGGGAACACAGTTCTGTTTAGTTCAGTTAAGCCAAGTTTAACAAGAAGTGTAAACAACTAACTATCACCATGCTTGCACAATCTTTAAAGAAGGAGGATAATGTGACCCACTTGAATGTTTACACAAATAGAACAGGGCGTCTGAGTCATAGGTATCCTTTCTTCTTCAAAAAGTGAAAAAAAGGTATCAAATTAATTTCATAAGGAATTAGTTTGTTCATAATTAGAATCCTTCAGCTGAAACCTTGATAAAGACATCAGTTTTAACTGGAGTGGGAAGCAGGGCCAGCCTTCGTTGCTTGATATAAAATTGCAGAATAGGATAGTTTCCAAAAAGATGGATACTGTTATCTCAGCTGTCTCAAGCAGAGTACTAGCTTGGTATCCTACTTGTACTTGTCAGTACCTTTAAAAGATCAGCTCTGAACATTTCCTAATGTTCTGGTACAAACTGTTCTTTTTTGAAACAACTGCACATTCACAAAACTACAGTATGTTTAGAATCACCAGTTAACCTGACATAGATGTTCCTGCAAAAAACCTACAACTTGTTTTATGCCAAAATGTTAAATTTGTTACCATAGCTACTGTTCTCTTAATTTTTAGTGTTCAGTAACTGATATTACTACAATAATTATCTGAAGGACTACTTTGCTTTGGATATAGAGATAAAAGTCTTTCTTTTTTGTACTTGTAGACATATTGTCAACTAATTTTTGGAACTCCATATACGAAATATTGACATATCCAGTAACATTTTTACGTGGGTACAAATAGGAAGAAAATAAATGCAGTTTGCAAAATGTCAAATCCCATATTTTAAGTGACAAATATCCAATGTTCAGTGGTGCATTTTCATTATGTATACTGAATGTGTACAAGGCAGAAGGGTATAAAAGATTCTGTGTAATCAGGGTAAAAATCAAGTATGTGGTCTAGACATAACCGCATAATATCCAGAAGGGTCCACATCATTAATCACTGAACAAAAACAAGGTGCATATGGGAAAAAATGTGTTAAAACTTTATCCAACCTTGTTGTTTCACCTCAAGGTCAGACTTTGTCACGCTCAAAGAAATTGCAACAAACCCAGGAGCTCCATCTCAGACTCGACAGGGTTCAGTTAGCAGGTTAAAAGTTGGAGTTCATGACAGAACAATTAGAAAAAGACTGAACAGGTTTGGCTGTTTTAGAACAGCTGCAGGAGGAAACCTCTTATCTTTAAAAAGAACATGGCAGCACGACTTAATTTTCCAATGAACAACAAGACTCCTAAAACAATGTGCATGGGACAAATAAGAAAAAATGTGGCAACATGTTTGGCAAAAAACCTGTAGTATGCTGTGGAGGGCTGAAGATTTTGACTAGTTCCACAGCCACAGGACCTGGGCACCATGCAGTCACTGACTTGACCTCTGACCTTTGTATACCACAGTATTAGAGAGTAAAATGTGAAGCCAGATGGCTAAAGCTTGGACCAACTTCGGTTGTGAAACAGAACCATGGTCCTGACAAGTCCAGACCTGAACATGACTGAAATCCTGGTGGGACATTTAGAGAGCTGAACGGGAATGAAAACCCACAAACTTCTATGAACTGAAGCAAATTAGTGAAGAAAAATGGGTTAAAATGTCTCCACAGTTAGGAGGGACTAATAAAGTCATACAGAAAGTGGATTTTCACACGTATTTTTCACTTTGTCATTGTTTAAAGGTGCCCTGACATATAAAAAATGTTCTGAGTTTTATGTTAAATATTTTAGGTCCACAGATGTTCTTGGTTTCATACTGGGTGTGGTCTCTTTCTGGTTTTTTTCACTTAAATGAAGTACGTCCAGGAATCAGCTCATTTAGAAAATCCTATCATTGTGATGTCACACTGATTTTACTCATTGGTATTCTTTAGCTTGTGCAGTTGAGACCACGCCTGCAAAGATAGCTCAGTAGTTCAGTAGCAAACATGGCGGACCGTCTAATTCTGGCGACTGCCAGAATTAGATTAGCTAACTAGGCAGTGGGGCCTTGTGTGTGTGTGTGTGTGTGGGGTGGGGTGGGGGGGGGTTCTGCACGGATTCCTAGTAAAATACTGGGTGTCTAATCCACAGGCATCTCCTCCCACACTTAATACCCGTGCAGAGGCGCGTTGGTCTTGAAATTAAAGTTATATATCTGCTGGTCCCGCTTAGGAATCTTGCATAACTTTAAGCAGGATGTTATTAGGAGGAGGATACAGGAAGCTGTGCTCTGATAGGCTAGCTGTTAGCCAATTTTAAAGCAGTCAGATTATTCTGAGCCTGAAAGCCTGGAAATCAGATTTTCCTAATATTTTTAGGTTAATACTTCAGAAATAACCACAAAGTCATGACATTTGTGTGACAGGGCACCTTCAATACATAATGACATGGTGTAATTATTGTGTTTTTGTAAATTTGAAAATAAATTGAAATAATTTACAAACCTGGTAAAGACCAGATCATTTTGATAGTTGAGATATGAAATCCCCAGAAATGTAAGAGTGTAGAAAATCAGAAATCAGAAATGAAAAGGGGAATGTCGTAATATTTTTTCCAAGCCATATATCACAAAATGCTGTGGAAATGCAAGGCAGTTTTGGTGAATGTGAGCGAGTATTATTATAAATATCTCATGTAAACAGAGCTGATTACTTAATGCAACAAAATATCTTTGGTAGAGACTAATCCCTGGAGAGAAATAAAAAAAAAATGCTGCTTTGTTCATGTTTCAGCTGAGGGCTTTGGTTTAGAGGAACTATTGTTGTAAATGTTAAAGGGAATATAAAACAGCTTGGTCTAACAGTAGCTGAGCATGTGAACTATTTAAGCAAACTGTCTTTTAACTTGTCTGTAAATACGTCTCTGATCTGATTTCAATGTGAAGTAAAAGTGAAAGAGGTTCAGCCTCAGGTATCAAAATGTTTCTGAATGAAAGCCTCATACAGCAAGAACATATCTGAATGAAGATATGAACAGGGAAAAGACGTCCCGCTCACCCAACTTTTACAGATTTTACTGAAATAAAAACACAAAAAAAGAGAAAACTGCTGTTAAGATCGTGACCTTGTAAAATCCTAAAGCTCTACTCAATAGTTTTGTAGTTATACATATTTGAAGTTTAGTTTTCGGAGTTGAATTTCATTATGTGTTCATAGTAAATCTCTTCAAATGGTCATTTTTAACAGTATTGATAGAATGATCTGCTGATTATCCACAAAAATCAGAGATCTGCTCTCCAACTGTTGTTAAAATAAAAATCAAATGATTAAAAATAAACCCTTTTTTAAAGCTGTGACGAACAAAATTTCAGATTTGAGAAGGATAAGATGGATTCAAAAGGGACAGCGGACATGTGAAAACGTAGAAGTGGCTTGTGAAAGAAGGAGTATATGCAGTGAGAGCACATGGCAGATGTTATGTGGGAGTTGATTGCACTGATGCATGCAGGTAAGTGCTGTCCTGGATTGTAATGTGCTGCACTTTGACACAGAGATTCCATGTCTAAGGAGAACAGGTTGAAACTGGTATACAGAGCTGCTTGCCATCAACATAAAAAGGCTTTCAAGGTCTGTGCCAACCACATTACAACATGGCAAGTAGATTTATAGCTGTGTTATTAATACTGCATGCAGAAGATGGTTTTTTACATCAACTAATATATCAACTTCATATTCTTTAAAAATATATATTTAATGGAAGAGAGGTTTCTTGGACCTTGAGACAACTAAGCGGTAAGAAGCAGGTGCCATTTCACATTTGAATGGGTTTCGGGCGTTCTGAGTCTCTGCAGTGCTTTCTATCCTATTACTGTTACAACACAGCCTCTTTTAGCAAAACCACTTAGGAAAAACTGATGTTTTCTGGTACAGGTTTTGAAGTAGTCATTTGCAATTCAGACATGTTTTTGCCCCATGCCAGCAAGGAAATTAGAAATTATGTTTCTGCCTCAGTAAACAGAATGCATGTAGTCCAAAATTACACATTCATCTGTCTTTTACGTACCTGCATCTGTGTCACATAAACTGGCTTGTTGATGAGTATCCATGTGGAGGTCTCATAGCAGGGAGGGATGGTGATGGAGCCCTCGTACGTTATGTAACGTGTGGTGTCAGGGTAGAGGTCGGCTATGTTCAGGCCCATCATTAGGTATGCATCATCTAAAGATATAAGAAAACAAGACTGTTGACCCAGGGCAGAGTGACTGCAGGTACGTTAAGTTCAAACCCATTAGCAGAAACTCACAGACGAAGATGGGAAGACGACAGGAAGTGCTGACTCTGTCTTTGTGTAGATCTACTTTAACATTCTTGTTATGTGGGAATAAATCTGTAAATATTTTACTGGGGAAAAATGGATGTTACTCTATGATTAAACTACTTAAAATCATTATGAAAGGGTTTATCAGGTTAATGTTTAGGTGAATTTTTGAAGATTTATACAAAAATCATTATAATGCCTTCTAAAATGCTTTTATATAAGTATGTAATACAACAAACTTGTTGGGACTTCACGTCAACTTGGGGATCAAACTGTAATTTTCAGGGGTACATTTCCTTAAAGAATGGAAGCTGAAATTAGGTAATAACTAGGATTAGAATTAGGCATACAGCTGTGAATGTAAACTGAGAAGCATTTGAGTTTAAAAACTATTACAGTGGATGACGGTTATATGCACTACCTCGGTGCCCAGCAGTTTTGTACATATAAGTGTTGTGTGCATTTATCTGTCAGTGGTCATTTGGACTGTAAACACAAGTAGCAGTGTTCAGTATTGATAACAGATAATTGGAAATGATGTTATAAGGCAAATACAATGTATTAGAAGAATAAAACTCTCAAACAGACCATGTATACACTCGTAGAGTGGATCCACTATGACACTATAAGTAAACAGATGCGCCAGATACGCGCACGCATGGACGCGACGATGACGGAACAGATTAAGTTACAGTTAGTAACAGAACAATTTTCTATATCGGATCATAAGAACTCATGATCGGGCAATAAAAACTAGAACAAATGTTACATGTGACACTATTTCACACTGAAGAAGTTGGATATTATTTCTTGGCGACCGTCTGACAGCTTCAGCCAGACGTGCCAGACACACGTGCGTAAATGCCAGAGCAGTCTAGTTCCACACACCGAACAGCGATGGTGTGTGTGTGAGAACACCAGCCGAGGTGTACAGTCAAGTAACTAGTGAGAAACAGTGAGACTTAGTAAGATGCATACGATAATGTTTTGTGCAAATATGCACAACTCCAACAGCGTTGGAGCTGTACATATAAGCGTATGGATTATCTATGATGAAGGAACGTGCCCAGCAGTTTTGTGCATATAAGCATGTTTTGCATATAAGCGTTGTGCATATAACCATCGACCACTGTATATAGAAAATAATGGCTTTAATTTCCAACACCAGGTAACACCAGATAACTCTGTCACTTCCACTAACTACCACAAGGTGGCAGAAATGAGTAATATTACTCAATCTCACACAGAGTCGCAGCATTCGAGACTCAATGTCCAGCTTTTCAACTCCAAGTGAAAAAAAGTGTCCCTTTTTATTTTTAGCAGAAGCTAACTCAGGTAATGATACTGCTCGCTTTGAAGTGGCTTCTTCCATGATCTCTGCCAAATAAACTAGCAAAACTTTAGCCAAAAAGTCTCTACAAAGCTCTGCTCACGCGAAGGCTGGGAGGTGAAAAGAATGTTACTCCCCTTCCGCTCCCACTCCCCCCTTCCACCTCCCGCCCTGTTCGGAGTGAGCCTTGAGCAGCAGACCAGGAGCCAAAATCTGGCTTATACTCGCCCTAGTGGTGGAAAAAGGTTCGACAAGTTTGCTGCGCCATCAAAAAGATAATAAAATGGATCAATAACTTTTTAAAACGAAAATAAATCACATGGAATTACAGCAAACAACGTGTTGTTTAGCTCTCTAATTATGGTATTATTTTATTTTTAAAAAGCATTATATTGAAAAATCTACATATTATGCCTTTAATATGCATTTATCAAGGTTGAACAATATTAGATGGAAAGGTCATGAGAAAGTTTGACGTTTAACAACTTTTTCGAAATCTAGGAGAGCTTAAATCACATTGACCCCAATAAAATAGATTTTTGCAACATATGTTGGACTAAAAAAACCTGTTTCTGTTCTTGTGCAGCATTATGGTGACTTATTTCTAATTTAGAGACAGACTGTTGTTTTCAGAGAGTAAACTAGGACTTAAGATTGCTGCCATAGTGACAGATGTTTATATCAATAATGTAACCCCCCAAACACATTGTGAAGGACTGAAAAAGAGAGAACATTACTGTATATTTGCATGTCAGCGAGTGTGTGATAGAGAATGATGAGTTCATATTCTCTCATCCACATGACAATTCTTGAAACCATCATACAGACATGGACAAAACTGTTGGTTGCCTTCCATAACTCAAAACTGACAAGTAAAAATAATTGAATTCTCTCTGAAAACAAACAAATTAAAATCTGTCATCTCTTTTAAGTTGGGGTTCCACAGTTTTAATACAAATTAATGAAACTGACTTGAACAAACATGAGGCTGCTGGAACAATCTAATCCCCCCCGACAAATAGCACACTGTATGGCAGGGCTATTCAAATCCAGGCCTCAAGGGCCAGTATCCTGCATGTTTTAGGTCTTCCCCTTATTCAACACACTGGAATCAAATGATGGCTCGTTAGCAGGCCTCTGCAGAACTTTGCCATGCTGAGGAGGAAGTTGTAAAATTTGAATCAGCTGGGTTGGAGCAGAGACACATCTAAAGCGTGTAGGGCACCGGCCCTTGAGGCCTGGATTTGAATAGCCCTGCTGTATGGTCAAGTTTCTGCCTTCTTATTCTGATCTTTTGCTTTGCCCTTGTAGGACCACCTTCATGATATCAGACCTTCTTGATGAAACACAGCTTTCCTACCTCAACTTGCCTTTTTACCTTCAATGATTAGTGACTATTGTTTTTTTTTTTGTCTTGCTGAGTGTATTTATCTGGCTTGGATAAAGGACTAGATGCTCTTGTTAAGATGGGATTCATGTGTACCAGACTTAGACTGCAGATTTTTACTTGTTTGCTTTTTACCTACACCTTGGGTCCTACACCTACAATTATTCATGACTGCTACCTTTAATTTAATAAAAAGTTACACAAACATTCAAGGCAATCCCCAAAATCAAGCCTATTTTCCAGCTCTCAGTGAGCCTTCTGCACCTGTCGACAGGTACGTTGAGTCACTCTTCATGATCAATCTGCTCCAGCTGTCTCAGATTTGAAAGGTTTTTTCTCCAGACTGCAGACGTCAACTGGATTTAGATCAGATGTCATAGAAGCCATTTCAAAAGAGTCCAATATTTTGTTCTGATCCAGTCTTGGTGTTTTTATTGGTGTGTTTTGGTTCATTAACCTGTTGAAGGATCATGACCTGTGACTGACACCAAGCTTTCTGACACTAAGCAGCAAATTTCACTCCAGAATGTCTCGATTGTATTCAGATTTTATTTCAACCTGCACAGATTTAAGTCACCCTGAACCAGATGCTAACCTGGCTCTTCCATCATGTACATGTTGCCCCACATGTTCACTCGGTGCTACTCAATGATCTGGGATTGTTCCATCTGAAAGTGTCTGAAAAAGGGCCATCTGGTATAATATTTTGAGCTGATTGGAGGACGCGGCAGCAAGAGTCCGCCTACCATGATCTGTCTTTAGCCAATCACAGTAAATCAAGCTAGTTAAGAGAAAAACAAACACATCTTTACCATCCAAAAATGAACAAAGTTCTTACCTTTGCTCATTTTTAACGAATAAATTATCTCTAATTTTCCTAAAACAGATTCAATAGCTGCTTCTACGCGTACGTCCACTGGCGCAACCATGTTTGTTTTGCTTTGCCTGGGCACTTGCTGCCAATCATACCTGAACACCCGCCCCAAAGCACAATGCAAACACATGATTGGTCCAAACCACCAGTGGAGTCAAGTCAGATGGTTTAGTTGGAGCTGTACATGATGGATTTTTGTGGGTTTGGAAAACACCAGACACCAAACACCAGATGCAGCAAAGCAGCACAAAACTAAACCGACCCACCTCCATGTTTCACAATAGGTTTAATTTTTTTTTTCTCTTTGAGTCATTTTCCAAACATGTGAGTGCGTGAATGGGTGTTGTAGTGGGAACTGATTTGTGAGTTTTCTTGCTTAAAAGGGGCTACAGATGTGCAAGAACATTTACCATGTTGGCAACTTTCCATTGTGTTCTTGTCAGTTATCTTCCATTAAATTCACTTTTGCACAAAAAGTGAAAGGTGGTGTGATCTGACATTGATGTACCTTGACCTCTTATCTTTCTGCGGAATGTGTTCTGGGCTCTTTGGTTGTCACTCATATTATCCGTCCCTTCAATTTGACAGAAATGTTCCTCTAATGGCCATGTAAGGATGTTGGCTACAGTACTATGAATATATGTGCAGCTCAGTTGCAGGAACATTAAGCTGCTTGGACATTGTCTTATAGCTTTTTTCAATACCATACTGGCCAATAATTTTCTTTCTAAACTCCTGAGATAACTATCTCTAGACATTTCTGTAGTCCATGTACAGTATGGTGCACATCATGATACCAAACAACACAATGATAACTTTCACCCTTTAAACGGACAGACTCACTGACTATAAGACCAAAGACACCTGCGATAGTAATTACAGAACACACCTCAGTTTATCATCTCCATAAATTCAATTTATTTTTTTCAGCAACAAATTTAGACAGGTCAGTTTCCTTAGGTAGATTTTCAAAATTATGATTATGATTCTTTGGGTCACTTTCACATGATTTAAGTGACCTCTGAGGGTTTTTGTTTCTTTAACAGAAGGGTACCAACAGTTTTGTCCATGTCTGTATATTTGCGTTTCATTGTGATTTTTTTTGTCGTGACAGTTTGAACTGATGTTTTAAAATGAGTAAATCACAGATTATAAATGACTAATAATAATAATAATAATAATAATAATAATAATAATGATTTGGACTAACAAAGGATCTGTATTAACCATATGTTTAAAAGAACTGCTTAATATTTCATTTTATTTCACTTTACGTGTGTCCCACTTCAGAGGCTGCTGCTTCAAAGGACCCAGCTTTGAAGGACCCGTCCTTTGCTGTTCTTGAAGTCCTTTTAGAAATGCAAAGGCCGAGTTGTTGAAATTAGACGATCTAGCCCACCAGGGCTCCATGGTTACATGACAAGCTGCTTCTGCTCCACAACATCAACCTCAGCAGGCGATGTATTTTAGGCTGAGGAGAGCAAATTTGTTGGCTGCATTCATAGGAGTCTTCGAACTGAGAAAGCCCCTGTTGCAGCGTTGTAAAGCAACTGGCCTTCAAATGCAACCTTCGAAGCACGCCGCCTCTGAAATGGAGCACCGCTTTTGTGTCATTCGATTTTAGTTATTCTCATAAATAACTTTGTAAAATGGTCAAATTTGTATCTGCGCTCATTTAACAGGAAATTAGGAGGAAGAATATGTCAACTGCATCAGTTTATAGCAATTTTAAGGGACAAATTAAAAAATATATATATCTTTACAGTTGTCTGATGTTTTGTTTGAGGCCACTGCTATCAGCTTTAATTTAGAAATAGCACACAATCCAGCTGAAGTCTACAAACCGCTTTTCTAGAGACAAAACACATATTCAGTTTGTGTGTGTGGGAGGGGGAAAAGTGTGCGTCTTACGTTTGTAGTTAATTCTGGTGATGGTGTCTCTGTTGAGCATGCGGTTGAGGAAGGCGTTGGAGTTTTCAGAGAGCTGAGAAATGACACCATGGAGCATCAAGTATTAATGAAAATCCACAGTACAACATAACACACTTTTCTCTTCACTTTCAACTCTGCATTTAAACCACAGCAATCTTTTATTTACCAAATGAGACAGTTGAGCTTGTTGTTCAGTAAGAGAATAAAGGGAAACATAATAAGCTCTTTTACACATGTGTTTATACTATGCTGGGCTCAGACTACACAGAGCTGCTGTCTGCTAGAATTATAATGATCTTGGCTCATGTCATGACTGAGTAAGACAACCAGAAACAAAACTGTAAAGAAACATTTCATTTGTTTTCTATTTCCAAGTATTTATACATCTATTAGCTGATATGTCACAGAAAATAATAAGCCACCTCTTTATTTTCATTTCTGTTCCCAGAACACATGGTTGGGCTCTTAAAATGCAGATATTCAGTACTGATTGTTCCTTGATGTTCATAAGGACACTCAAACCTTAATGAAGATGGAGACCACAGCAATGCCATAAGGACTCTTAGCTGCCTCACTGTAGTTGGTGTACAGGTCATGATTATAATGGATCAGTTGGACCTAAAAGAGACAGAAACATAGACTATTACAAACTGAACAAAAGCAAAGGAAAAGCTGAATATTATAATGCCTTGTGCTGATCGATTTAAAAATGTTGCATTTCATGATAGCACACAGGTTCAAGACAAAACATTGTATAAAAGGAAAGAAAAGGAAAGTAAACAGAACGTTTGCACTATGAAAAGTGCAAGTTGTTGTAGTTTTTCACTTCCAAAGCTTTTTACATGAATACCAATAAATTCAGTGGCAATCCACCTTTCGTGCCTTACAGGTAACCATATTTCATAATTGCTTATATCATTTTGGGGATGTAACTCCTCAGGATAAGAAATAATTGGTATTATCTTCCTCAAAAAACATTTATCTGCTAAGGAAATTTTGGTTGCAACTGAAAACTCCCTTTTCTCACAAAAGTTTGAGATAGTTCCTGAGATTTGCAACCTTGAGCTGCAAGATGGATTCTGGTGAGATTTGGAGTTTTCCAAACCCACGAAAAATCCATCTTGAACCGCTCCAACTAACATAGATGTCAAAAGTAGAAGTAGTTTTTTGCTGTTTTTGGATCTAACTACATCTAGAACAGATGTTTTCACCAACTAGCTCTTCTACCTGGTAAAGGAGCTGTGCTAATTGAATTCAGCTGGTTTAGTGATGGTTGGAACAGCTGCTTGACTGGATTTTTACTTTCTACTTTACTTTTGACACCTCTGTTAACTAAGCCATCCGACTAGACTCCACTGGTAGTTCGGACCAATCATGTGTTTGCATTTTGCTTTGGGGCGGGTGTTCAGGTATGATTGGCAGCAAGTGCCCAGGCAGTTAAGGCAAAACAAACATGGCTGCGCTGGTTGATGTACACATAAAAGCAGCTATTGAATCTGTTTTAAAAGAACTAGAGACTATTTCTTGACTGAAAAAGGAGGAAATGTAAAAACTTTGCGCATTTCTTGGTTGTATCGATGTGTGTACTTTTCTCCCAACTGGATTTGCAAGAGATTGATTTACTGGGATTGGCTAAAGACAAATCATGGTAGACAGGCACTTGCTGGCACATCCTCCAATCAATTTAAAATATAATACCAGATGTCCCTCCCTCTTTCAGGTGGGTCAATATCAGATCTATTTGTAGCCCCGTGTGGAGTTGATCTGACAGAGCCAGGTTACGAGATTTTACTTTTTTGCTCATTTACACATGGTCCTAAACAATGTCCACGGTTGGAAAAGCATTGTTCTGGTCCAGAATTCTTCAGATTTTGAAAGTCATAATGAAATGTTTGAAGGTTATTTAACTCATACCAAAAATGACAATATAAGCACAAAAGTGAACATTTTGTGTGTTTTTCCCTTGATCTTGCCCACTCATTCACGTACCAGGCCCGTCCATGATGGGCCCAGCTCAGAAATGTGATGTGAGAGTCGTACCTCATCCACATATTAATGAAAACCTATATGCACACTAGCTGGCTGTTTAACTACTGAATACCAGAAGAACATGGAGGTTGAGATCAGTTTGTCAAACTAAACGCAGATCTATGCAGAGTTTATATAGCCTTTGTTACCCAGTCAGGTTTGAGTCCTGGTTGCCAAAAACTTTACAAGAACGACTGACTTTAGTGATGCAGTAGGTGTAAAATATTCAATAAAATGTTGTGCTGCATGACTGACTTTATTTTCACTCTCACATGTAGCGTTATGATGAATTTACAACTGAATCACTGATTTCAGCTCTAAGTGCATTGTGGGTAAAACTTGTCACCACCCGTCCACCACCGTCATTTGAATGACATTCTTTACCTCAAGCAAGTTGGTGGCAGTAACGCACTAATTCCTTGTTTGCTAGTCATGATGTAAACATTTGGAGAAACACACACAAGAAAGGAATTTATAAAGGTTTTTAGCAGGTGAATTGGATTGAGGAAGACGACTTTGTTGGAGTCCATTAACTGGACATAAAAGGATTGTTTTTGTTCGAGATGATGGCTCTGTGATGGTGAGTTACAATACATTATTTTCTTTTGGAGTGCATCAGGGCAGTTTCAGCAGGGAGTAGCATCACAGATAAAAGCAGCAGAAAAATATCAAAAAGAATCGACATGGAAGTAGCAGGACTTGTTGTGTTTTCTGTTTGTTGTTGTTATTAACTGGTTTGCGTGCGAGCAACAAAAATCAGTTGTTTCGCTACGTCTGTTTATTTCCCTCCGTATCAGCGCGTCTTAACCAAAGATCTTCTATCAAGGAAGATGGCTCACTCACATACACAAAGCAGGTACACAGCAGGGTCTTGACAGTGGTTCAACCGCGGCTCCTTTTGGAGAACGAAAACAAACGTTCTGACCACCAATCTAGAACAGAGCGATCGTTCATTCATAAAAACTCCAGAAATCTTCCTCAGCTAGTCCCTTTTTAAATATAAATGTGTAATATGGACATAGAGTGTCAAAAAGGGAAGTTTTGACCCAGAAATGCGTAACATACTGCCAACAGGAGGTAAAAACGCTAACGGGTTAAATAAAAACTGTGCCCCCCAAAATAAACTGCTGCCCCCCCATCTAAATTGTCCTGGCGCCGGGTCTGAGCAGCTCATGTCCCCTATAATTTGGTGATTAAGTATGAATCATTTATAAAATTCCTGGATCCAGATGTGATCTGAAAAATAGTATTTAAATAAACAACTATCATCCCTAACGTGATGGATTGTTAATAGTGTGACCAATTTCCCAATTGCTGGGACACATTTGGATTAGACTTGTTTTAAATCTTGTAATTCTGAGACTGCGGTAAACAGCTGATAGAGACAACTTATAAATACGGTGAAAATAAAACAACAGAAGCAATAAGCCACAATTCTTATATTTTATTTTTTGCAGTAGGCCAAGTATTAAAAGAAAATGAAAATCTTGTAGATATTCTATTACTAGGATTGGCTCAGTTGTCATTTAATTCTTTGCTATGAAGAAGCTCTTATTCTGACAGGGAGATCAAACATAGGTCAAAGATGTAGCGCATCGAAAAAAACGACAGCAGCTTAAATGATCAAAAAGGCATTTTTCTAGCTGCCAACAAAATGTCATTAGTCAGCGTTTAAAGTCACAGGGAACAGCAACAATTATGCAGATTCAAAAGGTGAATCAGTCTCTCCAGGTGGCTTTAATGTGAATTCTGACAGAAAATAGACAAATTAAAATACAGCTCGTTGGATTCTGTTCATTCAAGGCAAAAATGATGATCTGCATCATTTATGTTTTAAAGGCCTTTGGAACAATGAAAATCATCATAATCAAAGATGCAGTTGTGACTCTGAAGCTTCCTGGTGTGTTTGATCAGTCAAACAAGCTTGTGTTCAAAGATTTGATTTAATGGAAATTTGACAATAATTTATATGTAACTATAAAGTATATTGTAAATGGTAAATGTCCTGTATTTGTATAGCACTTTTCTAGTCATTCAGACCACTCAAAGCGCTTTCACACTACAAGGTTTTGCATTCACACAACCCGATATGTAAACCGGGGGGAGAGGGTAGGAGTTAACACTCACACAACCCGATACGCAGATCTGGGGGCAACATGGGGTTCAGTGTCTTGCCCAAGGACACTTCGACATGTGGCGGTGGAAGCTGGGATCGATCCACCAACCTTGAAATTGGAGGACGACCGCTCTAACCACTGAGCCACAGCCGCCCCTGTGTTCAAAGATATATTTTAATGGAAATTTGACAATAATTTATATGTAACTATAAAGTATATTGT
>SSNP01000029.1:2068246-2097808 GCA_006937955.1 Pachypanchax playfairii
TTTAATGGAAATTTGACAATAATTTATATGTAACTATAAAGTATATTGTGCTGTTAATTGAAAAGCAAACAAACAAAAGATGCGAAGTTTCAAACATGTTTCTTATTATTAAAAATATATTAGGGTTTTAAATTAGCTGCACTTGTGTTTGGGTTTGCATTGTACTCTCATCCTCACCTTAAACCCAGAATCACCCCATTGCTGTTAGTGGAATATTTTGGCAATGGTGAAGTGAATTTTTGTGTAAAAGCGAGGACATCTTCCTCCTCAAAGACGACACGTTGAATTGTCTCAGATTGGAGAAAAATAATTTACTTCCTAAAGGACTGATGAGCTCATCCAAACACAGTCAATACCATCTAGCTAAAATGGCTCTTCTCTCCAAAATATTATTATTGTTCATGAAACGGCTGTTTGTCATTTTTCGAGTAGTGCGCATGCGTTGTAGCCCCCCCTTTGTTTGTTCACTATTGGCATCGCTGGAGTTTTTTCTGGAACTACTTTATTTCTTCTAACATGTCAGGATCATCAAGGGTAAAGGGCTGTTTATTGTTACTTTTAGCAATACACATACACACAAAATCATAGACCTGGTGGGGCTTGAAATAAAGTATCCAATAGATAACAAAATGGGTTTGTTATCTATTGGCTACTTTATTTCAAGCCCCACCAGGTCTATGATTTATGAGTATTATAACTTCTTCTTTTGGAAGCCATTAGTACAAGACCGCTACAAGTCAATAAAATGATTTTAAAGTAAATTTGACATCTGCATTTGCTACAAAATCCTCTTTACCACCTTAAGGGAAGGTTTAAAATAACATTTGTATGAACTAATTTCATAAGAAATTCAACTTACTCCAAATAAGGTTAGCATACACAAAAAAGAGCAAATCTATATTTTCTTAAAGGAGCACAAATTTCAGGACTCTGTGGTTATTGCTGTATTAACCTGTAATCTGAAATATTTAATATCTAAAATCATAAGGAAAAACTAATTTTCAGACTTTCAAGCTCAGAGTGTTCTGACTGCTTGAAAATTGACCTTGATTCGAGCCTGTACTCAATAATATTCATTATGCTAATTCACTGGACTCAGATTGGCTAACAGCTAGCCAATGAGAGCATGACTTCCTGTATCCTCCCACGCTGCGCAAAAACGCTATGACTTTCGTGAGTAACAACCTATCATAAGTTCTGGGAGTCTCTCCAAAAATAAACTGAAGCCTTTTGTCCCGCAAATTTGGATCTCCAGCAATATGTGCATTGTGCAAGTCCGGCTGTTTTTTTTCAGTTGTTTCACACTTTCTTATCAAGTATATAATTCCACATGTGTTAATTCATAGTTTTAATGCCTTCAGTGTGAATCTACAATTTTCATAGTCATGAAAATAAAGAAAGTTCTTTGAATGAGAAGGTGTGTCCAAACTTTTGGTCTGTACTGTATATATATGAGTGGATGATGATGATGATATATATATTTATTTATTTTATATATTAAGGCACCTTTAACGTAATGATAATATCTACGATTACATTCATACTACAAGCTTAAATAGCCTAAATCTGACTTCTGTGTACATTTGTGAACCAGCTCTTATTTATTATGATAGTATGAATGACACAAATCCAATATTTCCGTTTTTTTTTTTTAAGTGAACTCAGTCTGAATGTCATATTTCTTCTGACTTTTGTGTCACAGTTCACTGGAGGCTGGATGCAGTTTACATGCAGGTCACTTGGAGACCGTGTACTAGTCACACTGGAGTCTGATGGAGGTCACAGTTAACTTTACCTGAAGTTTAAGGTAAAGTGTCAATCATTTAGTTTGTGGATAGCAGATCTCCAAAAGTTTCAGACATTTACAGCTTCATTTAAACTTTTTAAATACACAATAGTTCCTGTGATTGTTGTTTATTTACATTATGTGTGTAAGTGAGTCAGATTTTGTTGTTCATTTGTAATGTCTAATTAGCAGCAGCAGATAAAAATTACATTGAGTGTTTATGATCAAATGTGCATTCTAGAAAAATCAAGTTAAGCTTATTAGTCCAACCCTCCACAGCAGTCACAGTTATTTATGTGGCCCTTTGGGAAATTAGTTGCCCCCCTAGTGTTAAGCCTAGCTTATCACAATTTTCCTAAGATTGGACATAATGGCACCATTTTATATAATAAGAAGAAGAATTTTAAAATTCATGCTGCTCATTACTTTTGACAATAATATAACAGAGTATTTAGAGTTTATATTATCTAACATTTGGTAAAAAATATGTGATGATTTACCACTTTATGTTTGATCCAATTAAATTTCTGATTTATCGTAGGGTTAAAAGTCAGTAGGTGGTGGGATAAACCACAGATAACTTATGAATCCTTGTTTAGCTAGCTGGTTGAAAATGTTTACATATTCTTTAAAATCTTAAAACTCTGCCCTGAAAACAGTTTTAACCCACCAGGGGTTTCCTTAAGAAATCCAGCACAATCAACTCTAGTAATGAGACATCAAGACTAGTGGCGTTCCAACAAACGCCCACAACCAATATCACCGACACATCATTAAAGCAGATCTAACCATTACACTATTATTATTCATTCTTACAATGAATTAATGAGCTGCGCCTGCCACCTGTTGCTAAGACAATGTTTTAATTTGATTCTTTTAAATTAAACTCCAACTGTTTAACAACTATTTGCTCTAAATGAGGAAGAAAGATAAAGTATGTGGGTTTATGTTTGATTGATTCATTTTCTCTCATCCAGCCTCTGATATGTTACATACAAAGTGTTTTGGTCAACCTGTTCTTTTAATCAGTCTTTTAAATAGTTTTAATAATCTTTGTGTAATAATTGTTCGTATGGATGGTCTTCCAGGCCCCCCACCTACTGCCGCCCCTGCTGTGTTGGACTTTGTTTTTAGTGTGGGGTTACTGTTACAGTGTTTCTGACGTTTGCTTTTCCTCTCCGAGGGGTCACGTTCAGTGATACCCCTCCATCTGATCACGAGTTTAAGGTGTCATGGTTGGCAAAACTCCTTCACCTGTCTACAAGTCTGAGGTGATGGCAGTTGATGATGCCCCTCCACATGTCTGTGACTCAAAGGGGGTCAAGATGCCTTTTCTCTACAGTTCCATTTTCGGCCTCCACACCTGCCTCCAGGATCCTGCCTCTGGCCTCTATTATCTGTCAGCTGGCTTCCCTTGTTCCAGGTGCAGCCTTCCAGCCGACTGCCTGACCTGCACGGACAGCCCTCAGGCCACCCGCCTGAACTTTCATACCTGCACAGGTGGCCTTCAGGCCGCCACCTGAAACGCAGTGGGGTGTCCAGAAGGGCGGCCTGGGGGGCACGGACCACAATTAAACAAGCCACCACAGGTGCCACCTCAAGCTGAGACAATCAAATTGAATCAAACATCAAATGTAAGATGATGTCTTTTCAGTGAAGCTCAGATGTCCGGGTGTAAGTGAATGCAGCACCTGCTACTCTCAGATCACGTGATATTTAATATAATATCTACTTTTATGATGAATATTAAAAACCTATAAAAATATAATAATGATTCAGGGTAGTTAATATTGTGCAGAAAATATACGAGTCAATCAAATATAAAAAATCGTGATATTTTACTTATCACATCTAACTGTTTAAGCCTAAAACTTTTTTGGGCTATATTTCAGCGAAAATACGATGCAAGTATTGCTGCATTTCAATGCTGAATGAAAATGAAAATGAAAAATGAAAAAATACTTTATTTATCCCAGAAAATACTTTATTTATCCCATTATCCAATAAACACTGACAAAGCTTTTAATAGTATCTTTTGTTTTTTTATATGCAGTGTGTAAGAACTTTGCATTGTAGTAGTTAAAACCTCCTTCTAATACAGGTTAAACGCACATTCTGCTGATCACGCAATATGTTTTCATTAAAGAGGCCCTCCCATTAAAAACTTTTTTTCTGAGGTTTCTTCATTGTGGGTGTGAAAACAGGTTAATAACTTCTCTTTCAGTTTTAATCTCTCAAACTACGCAGGTGGGGATAACACCCGATTTTTCCCGAGTCCAAACGGCCTGTATCTGTTTCATCACAACTCCTTTGTTCGTTAGTATTCATCAGCTCCCGCAGCTGAAAACACACCTAGCATGCTGCTGGCTAAAAGCTGTAGCATAAGACGTAGCAAACAGGAAGACACGATGTCTGACGTTGCCATGCGCAGCGGAGCAGAAAACAGAATACCTTGCTCTCATAGGCTAGTTTGTTAGCCATTCAGAGTCCAGCAAATTCAAATAATGAATATGAACGAGCTGCTGATGAAGCAGCCTGACGGAAGGAGCCGGAACCACCCGAATTTTAAAGCAGACAGATTGAAAGGTCTGTTAATCAGTGTTTCCTGACGTTTTTTAGATATAAAATGTTTCATATTACAGGTTAATACTTAA
The DNA here is from genome assembly GCA_006937955.1 of Pachypanchax playfairii. Taxonomy (NCBI): domain Eukaryota; kingdom Metazoa; phylum Chordata; class Actinopteri; order Cyprinodontiformes; family Aplocheilidae; genus Pachypanchax; species Pachypanchax playfairii. Next base: position 2,072,687 of record SSNP01000029.1, read on the forward strand.
GAAATAACCACAAAGTCCTGAAATTTGTATGAAATGGTCTCTTCAACTAAAGATAATGATTGTGAAAATGTACCACTGTCATTGTGTTTGGATTGATTTTTTTTTCATTATGATAATAAGGTAATAATTTAGTAAAAACTATATCTTTCTTAAGGTTATGGGCCACATGTGCCACTCTTTTCCAAATCGGTGCCCCTACTGGCCCCTCAACAAGATTTTCTAGACACACCACTGCTGAAATGTCATGTTTTATCCACCTCCTGTCCTCTGAGGGAGTTACTGTTACACTGTTTCTCAAATACTTCTGCAACATATGGCATGACAACATTTTGGCATTCGTCTTTCCTCTCTGTTTTTATCCACGAAGTGTTTTCCAGAGCTCTTGGCTGACTAGGTCTGAACAGCTTCTTTCACCTGGGTGTTAACAGTCTATGGTAAAATAGTTGGTCAGTAGCTTTGTCTTTTCCAGTTTTTGCAGGCAACCTTTGATCTTCTTTAGTTTGGAGCTTGTGGCATCCTTCTTCGGAGAGTCAGGAGGTGTCGTCACTAGGTAGTGTTGTTACTTTCTCATGATAATCTGTTGTGTTGAGAGCAGGAGTGCATCTTCCCTTGTCTGCCGGCAAAACTGTACTGTTGTGTTCCTTGTTGAGGGAAGGTATAGCTCTCCTTTCCTGGGGTGTAAGATGTTTGTTTAATAAATAATGACATGGTGAAATCTGTCAGCCATGTTTTTTCTCTTTTTCATTGTTAACACACAAGCGAACGCTGCAGACAACAAACTGATAAAATTGTAACCAGACTTGCTGAATAGCCGATGAGCAAGGCGGCTACTTTCCTTTCTAACGCAGTAAATTCTAAATCATTTTTAATTACGTCCTGAGAAGTATTAGCTGAGCATCGAAAGAGGATGGACTTTGATTCTGTATGTGAACAAGTTGTAGTTCTCTTTCTCTGACCAGTATACGGGGTTTTGAGTCAATCTGTGATTAGCTCTTTTTTTTCCCAAGAATAACTCACCCAAAATCAAAATCAGAATCAAAGACCTATTTTGTGCCTGAAAAAATTACATTCTCTTTTAAAAATCCTCTGTCTACCTGGGCAGGCTGAAGTTTTTAAATTAAAAGAATATTGGCTGGTTGTCAGTGTAATAAAAGAAAAGCTCTGGTACACTCCACATAGCTTCAGACAGTACAGAGACAGGGAACATTAGTTTCTCTACTTTTGGCCAAGTTTGAGTTCTCGGCAAGATGGATTACAAGACGAGGAATGAGTTTGTAATCTGTTATGAAAGGGATAAAACTTCCTGGAAACTAGAAAAAAAGTTTACTCTGGTACAGAATAGTGTTTTATAGCAGTTAACTTTCCAAAAGTAGAGGATCTGATACATACTTGCAAGTGTCTTTTTTAAATAAAGTATAATAATGCTTTTAATAATGATGTGTTTCTGGATGTTTCGTGTCACACCTCTCCGGGGAAGCCCTGTCCATTGAGGAGGTGCTCTGAACCGAGGGAATCTTCACTCCCGAAGTGAAGGCGGACTTCCTCAAGCCGGTAACTGTAACCCAGCGGACCTCCCGAGATGTTCACCAGATGGGTTTTGTCTGGTCGTAGGGACACATGCTTCCCTGTGTTGTACATGGTGCCGTCCATCTAGACAAAAACACAAAAAGATGGAACAACGTTGGAATAATGTCTGTCCTCATCCTGGAGAGAAACTTTATGACTAAGAAATCAGGAAAATAAAATCAGCTCTTTACCTAAAGACCCGCTCCAATCATCGTTTGAGCTTTTTTAAAGCGTCTCAGTGGTCTTTAAATTATTATTATCATGGTGTTTTTACCCAAAATCATAAAACCTGTGCCATTTTCTAGGACGCCATTTCTGCATAGCGACAGCAGCTTATTAGCAATTAGCCTCTGGGCGGAACCATTGACATGGAGGATCCCCCCCGCCCCTCCTTGTTGCTCGTAGCTCTACCGCTAGCTTACAGTTAGCAAGAGCAGGCGCTTATGGCCTGTCCAGTAAAGCTTCTGTGTCACAAATCCAGTCTTTTTTAGACAGATTTTTATGTCTGCTACTGATTGACGGTGAATGCGGAAATACTCAGAAAAGCAATTTTGAGCTTAATTTTCTCTATGTGTCCTCTAGCATCAGAAAAACACCACAAGAACATGCTAACAACATGAAAAACGTGATTTTCATTGAAGTGGGTCTTTAAAAAAACATTACAAAATAGTTACATATACATACAGTATATCTACATATTGAGTGGGATGGAGCTGGGGTTTTTTACACTTATCATTATTATATTATATATACTATTAAAATATTTAATGTTGAAATTCCTCAAACACAAGTGCATCACTGCACTCAGGTGTTCACTCAGGTGTTTGCAAATATTAAATCTGGCTGTGACAGTGTTGAAAAAGGTTTATCATCATTTAGGTGTGTGTTTATGTAAAATTATCAATTTTTCTTGCATGAATGTTTGCTGTTGCTGTGTTCCCTCTGTTCTTGTTTTTGTGTCTCTGCAGGTGTTGAAGCACTTTGTTTTCTTTCTCTTTTTAATCTTTTTTTTTTCTCATAATATTCCCTTTTCTCTCTTTTTTTCTTGTTTCCTCTCTTGTCTTCAAAAAAAGAGAAAAAGAATAAAAAGTTATATATTTTGTATCTATGGTCATGATGAAAAACAAAAACTTCTTAGCTCAATGCTTCCAGTAGATGTTTGAATAACTGAGCAGATTTCTGCAGTTCTTCCCTTGTGCCATCAGTCATCTGTTGACACATTTTTGAAGTGTTTTTATTGATTCCTCAGTAATACATTCTGATCACTTAGGCAATATATTGATTTTATAAATACTCTTCTTTGTGATACAAGTGGGATTGTAGACTTATCTGCACATCATCTTTATGTTTGGTGAGTGTGTGACAGAGAAAAAGAGATAAAAGGAAATTAATGTTTCATTTATAGTTCAAGGTTCTCGTCTTTTTGTATGTGATTTTTTTTGTAGTTCAGAATATTCTATTAAACTAAATCATTCAGCCAATTAATGGAAACAAACAAAGTTACAGCAAAGAAAATCCAACATGTCAGTGTGAGGATACAACACTGTATTTCATTTCACTGAAAGCTTCAGCCAAGCACATCAGATGGCGTGTTTATTTTCTTGTTCTTCTTCATTTATAGTTTTATATGTTTGGTTCCAGTTCTGTGTGCTGGCAGTCAGGTTCGTCTCACTGCTGCATCCCGATCTATCGCTTCCTTTCAGCTGCTGCTCATCCAAAATGTACAATCTTTCTTCTTATAATTAGACACAGATCCAATTGACATTTTTTAAATTGCAATTTTTTGAAGCACAACATGGTGGATCAGAACCAGACGAGTGGATCATCAACAGCTGACGCAGATAATGTGAATGTGCTTCTAGAAAGGCAAAACATCTGCTCACATGTACTTTCAGCTTCACCTTTAAGATAAAATAAACCTTTAAACTTCTGCAACATCACAACAAACAAAAACAAAGTGTTAATAAAAATCTTATTATAATCTTCCACGGTATTGCTGGATTTTTTTTTCCTCCCTCTCAATGCAGCCTCGCTACTAATTACAGTGTCAGTGCAAGATTACAGATACAGCAGTTAATGCAGAATTCATTTGAACTTTTTAATTCCTTCATTTAATCCAGTTGTGACACAGTTTTATAAAGGTCTGAGTTAATCACACCAACATAATCCTTTGAGTACTTTGGTTAAACAGGCATTTCAGAATTTCTGTTGGAATCAGATAAAAGAGCTGCCGTCTTACAAACAGGAGCTTGATTACTCGGTCTTCCTGCTCACCACTTCAGCTGGAGAACCTAAACAGACTACAAACGCATCTTTTAAAAGGATGATGAATAAAACTGTGGTTGTATTACAGGAAGGCTCTGAGGAACAATGGTAACTCTGCTTTAAAGCAAACCTTTCCAGTCAATGTGACTTCAATTACTTCCTGACAGGTTAAAAAAAAAAAAGTTCTAAATTTACAATGTCTGACAAAGTGTTTGAATGGATAAAAAGATCGTTCCTGTTGTTTCGAGCTGGATGGCGTCAGTATCTCTCACACGCCCCTGGCAACACATAAACCATTCACATTCTTTATCCACAAGCAAGCCTTATTTATCCTCCATATTAGATGAGACTGCAGCATTTACACATTCATTACTGCTGTTTCTATAAAATAAATGAGGAAAGAGCACACAGCTTCAGTTTAATCATGATGTGCCACTGCTGGGGCAATATAAAATTAAACAATTAGTCAGCAGCTCACAGCTTAATCCTCAAAGAAAAGCACAGTAATATATTAAAAGAGGCAAAGGATTTGGAATCTAAAAATCACTCCATGATTATAATTGTTCTACACCTCTGAACAGGTTCTGCTGCAGGAAGCATAAATAGAAACTAAGCACTTTCCAGTCGGGTGGTATTTTTCTGCATGTGGGACCATTTGCATATTCCTCCAAGTAATCTCTTATTTTACAGAGATAATCAGATTTTTACACAGTTTCTGTGCTGCGACGTTGCTTTTATTAAAAAACACAATGACACAGTGAAATGTGTCAAGTGTTGTTGTTTGTCTAAGTGTAAATTAGCCTCATTTGAATCGTGTGAGGACCTAATGTTTTAAAGTGTTCTGATACATCAAAAATACTGAAACAAACAAGAATAAATAAATAAATAAATAAATAAATAAATATATAAATTTATATAGGAAAAATAAGGACATATGTTTTACTATAAATATTGAAAACAGAAAAAAAAAAAAATGTTTATACCAGGGATGCAACGATACCACTTCTTTCAAACCGATACGATATCGATACTTGGATCTGAGTACTTGCTGATACCGAGTACCAATGCCGATATTTCTACTATATAAGTAAATGCAATGAATTGGAAGGCAGGTTTTATTTTCTTCTCTGCTTGTTACAACAAATGATGATGAACTACATTATATATATGTGTGTGTGTATGTATGTGTGTGTTAATAAAAATAACCACGAAACATAAAATTTTAAGTGAAAAATAAACATTTTCTGTGAAATTTTTGCAAAGTTTCCACGTTTTAAGTATCGTTTCATTAGAATTGTATCGGCCCCGATACCAGTACCTGTATCAAACCAAGCCGATAATAATACTTGGGTCTGAGTACTTGCCAATACAGAGTACCAATGCCGATATTTCTACTACACACACAAAAAAAAAATGCAATGAATTGGAACGCAGGTTTTATTTTCTTCTCTGCTTGTTACAACAAATGATCGTGAAGTAGATAAAAAAAAAAAACTATTATTAAAAATGACCACAAAACAAAAATTTCTAGTGAAAAATAAAATTTTTCTGTGACATTATTTCAGAGTTTCCATATTTTAAGTATTGGTTCATGGTATTGGTTAAAGGTGGTATATGGAACATTTTCATTAAAAGCAATATTTAAACAAAATAATGCGGGTTGTAGAATGAAAATACAGCATTTCCTTGAAAAATTATATTTGAAGTAAATTATTATAAAATATTAATTTTGACGAGCACGACGTTGGCATTTTGTTTACATCTACCAGCCAATAGCTGGCAGAGCAGCGGGCACCATTTTGGGTTGCCTAATACCAAATAATAATAAATAATATTATATAATAAATAATATAATAATATATAATATATAATATAATAAATAATAATAATAATATAATAAATAATAATAACCAATAATAATAAATAATAAATAATCCAGTACAGTGAGGCTGGTATTGTGGAGTCTGCAGGTCAAGCAGCTGGAAGCACCGGGGACATGTGGTGATTATTTGCTTGCCATAGGGTGGTTTCCCATGTGATGAGCAAGTTCTGTGTGGAAACGTTTTTCATTAGCTGCTAGCTAACATGGAGCTACATGTTGATGAAGTGGAGGAGCTTCGGGCCACTTTTTGGACTGGAAGACACACCACGGAGGATTTTATTGCTTTTTTTTTATTTAAATGGATAAGTGGGGAGTGCAGGATGGTGTGTGGGGAGGAGAGAGGATCTTAGGAGGGGCTGCAGGAAGTTTTGGAACCGTGGTGCAACTATGAACTCTTTGCCACGGACTGAATCGATGACTGAGCTACAAACAAGTAGGAGCTGCTTTTATCAGAGTCAGTGTGTGATCAGCGGGGCTGGAGAGCATGATTAGTGAACTGAACTCACGATATGAGTGGGTTTGGTGAGGAATATTCGGCCTGAGCATCGGAGCGCGCGCGGGGGGGGGGGGGGGTAAACGAGCCTGGCACCCAGATGGCTGAAGGCTTTGTGCTGTGTTATTATGTTCCGAGTTTCATATCCCACCTTTAACTAACCGATATGAGTACATTAGAATGGTATTTGCTCCGATACCCCATACCAGTATCTGTATTAGTGCATCCCTATTTAATACTCTTGTGTGATTTTGTAATATCTTTTAATTGGTTGATGCCTGTGAGTTAAATTAGCAGCAAACATAAACCCAATGATATTAGATATTTTTATGGTATAAATAACTTTTTATTGCATATTTTTAATGGATCAAGACTAAAATAAATGTACCTAATTTCCAATAAAGTTTTCCTGACCAAATGTCAGAGCTGAACACAAGAGCAGTACCCAGAGATGAGTTGGTGTTATCTTCTTGTTAAAGTAGTAAAACATTTACCGTTTTACCAGCTAGGGAACAGATTATGAGTGAAACAGCCAGATCTTCACACAGACTCGATTTCATATGTAACAACAAAGAAAGGAAATATCAGAAGCCTGTTTATTCACAAATAATAAAAAAAGGAAAGGCATTATTTAATGATATCGTATAATTCATATTATTAACAAAGTAAATAACTAACAATTAAACTAAATGTGTCATATCCATAAAAAGGAGTTGCTACGGATTTAAAAAGAACATAAGCAGTAAATTAAAGATGTTAGTCAAAGCTGAGATCAGAATTTAAGCTCTTTATTGTAGCTTTCAGGGGATGTAACATATGAAAGAAGCTTCTAAAACTATATTCATGAAACATCACCATGGCATCTGAATAAACTCTTCCTTTTCTAAAGGATGTTGTTTTTCTTTTTAACATTTATTCCTCGAGCAGCTACAGTGAGAAGCAGCTGCTTTTACAGATGAGCAAGCCAGAAACTGGGATCTCAAGTGATTTCGACATCTTTTTACTAAATTGCATTAGACGATGTGGCTGCTGCAAAGCAGGCGAAATTTGGCAAGCCCACTTCTCTGGACTAATAAAAACCAATTAGATTTACTCCATGTAATTGAGTACAAACATTTTAATACAAGAATGTGTTAAAAACACCAACATGTAGCAATTCTGTAAAACCCTCTGTGGAATTTATATGTATAGACATCAGATGACAGGTGAGACTGGTGACATTTACACTGGACGCGTCAGCGGTGCGTAGCATTTTGCTCGTGAAATCAGCTGCACGCGTATCACTAGCGTAAAGCATTCCATCCAACTGGTCCCGGGAGATGTGAATTCATCAGTACACACAACAAAAAGCAGAGAGAAAGACGACAACATGTATCCAGAAGGTATGTGACTTATTTTCACAACTACGGACTTCAAAGCCGTCACAGGTACTGTACACGCAAATCTGAAAGTGTCCTTTTATTCTGAAACTTCTGCATATTTTAATGATCACGAACGCCTGATTTCCTGTCTGGTTCAATCAAAACTGCTGAGCTTGATGCGTTTTAGAGGTGTAGTGTGTAAAAAAATAGAACTGCCGCATAAAGCCTGCAACACTACGATGCGTCCGATTCGCGTTGCTTCGTGCCCGGTGGAAACAGTCCCATTGAATTTAATGGCAGCTATCAGCGGAGTAACAGTCGCTTCACTGACAACATGCATCTGTTGTGTGTCCGGTAGAGACAGGGAGGGGTTATTAATGATTACACAAGATAAATATTAATATTTGTCTAAGAATCTGTGTTATAAATGTATTTCCTCATGATTTAAATCATTTGAACAATTTTTTGAGCAAAAATCACTGAATTTGCACATTTCCGCATCAGATTTGGGCAGAAACCAGAAGCGAGACAGCCACAAGCCTCACCTCACCTCTGAATGTTCGATCCTTTACAAACTTGGTCGTGTGGCTCGTGATAGTTTCTGTTTCTCCGCATGTTGCCAATATAAGGTTTACAGAAAGATTTGTTATATGACACTATTTTCAAAAATCTGTGTCACGTCTTCAGTGTGAGACATAATTATTCTTGCTGATCAACAATAAACTGCAGAGAAGGTCAAAAGGTGAAGCAAACACTACTCTGCCTCACTATTACAACAAAGGTGGGCGGGCGTAGTCTAGTAAGGGTGATCACCCTTCATTCGAAAGATGGCAGGTTCGATCCCCGGTGCCGGCAAGCTACGTCGAAGTATCCTTGGGCAAGATACTGAACCAGCCGCTGCCTTGTGGCGGCCGTAGTCTGTCAGGAAGAAGGTCACCCTCCGATCGGGAAACCGGAGCCTGATCCCGTGTCCAGGCAAGAGGCTACGTGTCGAAGTGTCCTCGGGCAACCCCGAAACTGTCCCCCGGGCGCTGTTCAATATGGCTGCCCTCTGCTCCTCACCTTACGGTGAGGTTGGGTCAAATGCAGATACAAATTTCCCCACGAGGGATTACTATAGGAAATAAAATTAAAAAAAAAGTCACAACTTCTCATGGAGAAGGACAGATGTGTGGACTTTTCACTCGCTCACTTATTTACACATATTTATACTGTGCAGGTATGAAAAGATACTATATAATTTGATGATTTCACAGTATAAAATGTAATTGTTTATTTATATCCACGTGAACAATGTGAATCACATTAATATGTGCTGTGAACATTAGTTTCCTTCTAAACAGTGTTGGTTGTACAAAGTCAGACATTTTCTGGGCTCCAGCTGTAAATATTGTAAATATTACTGTAGTTCTGCTTTAGCAGGATGTTGTTAGTTAACTGAAAAGCTGCAGAGTGAAACGATCATGGAGATTTATCCTTCATGCAGACCTGATCTCAACATCATGGGTTATATTGGGGAGAACATGAAGAAACAGAAGATCTGTAGTTATGTCTCCAAGTGACTGAGTTCCTTCACAAACTGGCTGCACACGAAGAATTTATGCTGCTTTAAAGTTACAGCTGCTCACAACAAGTATTGATTCATTTCAAATTTTTTTCCACTGCCTAAAACTTTAGCACAATATTGCACATACCTATATACAAATATATTAATGGACTGATCTGTGTATACAGAGAGGGCGGTGAAAGATAACAAAAGAGAAAAAAGGAAATTCCACAAAGTAATGTTGAAAATATGCACAGAATACCTGAATGGAAACATTAGATACAAGGATAGAGAATAAAGAACCTGAAGGAAATGGCCTTGAGGGAAAATGCAGGCCCAGAGTCGGAACAGACAAACACGCCCCGAGGAAAAGATATTGTTGGTGACTGAAGGGCTGGACAAGAAATCTAATGAGGACCTCGGATTAAGCTCAAGCTTTGCTGACAAAGGAATGAGAGTGAGAAAGCTAGTGCCTGTGAAAGTTCTGAAAAATATAATAGTCACATGGCACCTCTAGAGGATGGATGTGTTAAAGTTGTACTTAAATCTTGTACTTACATAAACTGCCAAAGAACTGTGAGAAAGAATAACCAGCACTCATGCAGTAGATGCTAGAGAAGCCTGACTTTTAGTCCCTGCAGCCGAGGTTATAAGAAATATAGATTTCTGTATTTTTCTCATGCAGCTTACTCTAAATCTTCTGCTGGTGTCGGCTGTCTGTCATGGAAGTTTTAGGATTCTGCTAAAGGCAATACAACCTGTGTGGTTGTCATCGCGACGATGTCGAACATCTAACATGCGACTAACGAAGTAAATATGCTCGAAACAAGCTGAAGGTGCATGATGATCCTCCCACTCAGGCTGAGATGGTCTTAGGCTGTATTCACACCTGATAGTCCGGTGGACTCGGTTCGATTGGGGACCAAAACTGCAACGTTGTTGCTGTTTTTAGTTGGAGCGGTTTGGATTCACACTGCACTCCATGAACCAGACCAAATAACCTTTGGAGCATGTTACACCCCCGCCTGTGGGTGGCGCTGTAGAGTTTCTGCACTACTTGTTACTGCACTTCCTGGCGCTGCCGCGGGAGAGTGCAACAAAAACAAACATGGACTAGCAGCAGATTCTGGTGGTTTTGGGATTTTTTATGTTTGGTGAATGTACCAGATCAATATTCTGCAGCACTGGACCCTGAATGAGCAGATAACAAGACAGAGAACTACACGAGGCGGCTGAGACGGTTACACAATATAGTCCACTTCCTGCTTTTGGTGCGGTCCCAGTGTGATTGCATGTGTGAACACAACCGAGTGCACCAGAGTTCGTTTCAATCTAACCGAGACCCACGTTTTTAGGCGGACTACAGTTCGATTGTTTGGTCCGAATCAGAGTTCGGTTGCCCGTTCACACCTCCCCAAACGAACCGGACGTTCTGTGTAAACAAACTAATGTTCGATTCAAGCGGGCTAAACAAGGCTGATGTGAATGCGCCCTTACAGGTGTTTTTATGTCACAACAAGCTGGTTAGAACTTCAGCTGGAGCCTTTCAGTGTGAAGTTTGTTCTCAAGTTTACCCCAATAGTCTAAGAAAATGCATGTCAGGTTCACTGTGTATTAGAAACTGACCACAGGTGTCAGTGTGTGTCCCTGGTTGTGTGTTATGATGGCGTTGTGTGATTATTTCAGGACCCAAATGCAGCGAGGCAAACTGAGAGTATAGTCTTCAACGTTTAATGAGAATAAAAGAGCAGCGAACAAAAAAACTAAACTAGTAGAAGACAGGGTGCTCAGGAAGGCCGGAGGGAGCGGAGGAATGAACACAGAGATCACATGGAGAAAACATCCAAAAACATCCAAAAATCAGAACCCAAGAATCAAGAACCAGATGACAAAGACACAAACTCAACATGCTGCTTAAATAGGAACTGAACACAAAGCAAACTAATCACACCAACAAGAAACAGCTGAGAGGGGCAAGGTACTGAGGAACAGGAAGTGAAGACAATACCAAAGTAAAAGCAGAACAGGAAGTGCGAGCTGAGAAAAATAAGAGCTGAGTAGAAAGACAGGAGATGACGCAACACAAGACACACAAGAAACAAAGAGGAACTAGGGAGAAAAATATAAACACAAAATCACAGAACCATCTGGATAAAACTACAAGAAATAATAAGAACACAAACACGCCCCAAGATCTAACATTGTGTGTCCCCTGTCCATCAATCACAGACTACTGAGACAAGCTCAAGATGTCCAATAGAGATAGATTCTTAATAATAATAATAGCTGTTATGTAATAACTCTATTGTCTTCATGAAAACACACAATTAGAAGACTTTGTAATTTGATTTATGTTACTGTGCTGCTGTTCCAGTAGAACCACTGTCAGGTAGCCTACGTAGCATTAGCAGGTTGGCTAATACCCATTTAGTTTACACATGTTATGGTGTGTACGTTAACATTTTATTTCATTTATATATTGTTTTTTCTTCCTCTCAACTGCTTTTATTCTTGTGAAATCTGATGTAGCATCTGTACTAGCGTCTGGTTTACTGCAGCTTCAGCCAAAGACAAGGACCAACAGCAGTGTATCATCTGTTCTGCTGAGAAGGTGATTCGCTGTAACCTTTCTTCCCTCCAGGACTCTGAAGTGTGCAGGAAGGATTGTGGCTGATTCCTCTCATCTTGAATATAAAATCTTGATTTATTAGGAAAAAAATTGATATTATTTATATATACTTTTACAACTTTTTTCTCTTTTATAAAATTGCACATTTCACCTTTTGAGGATTACAATAAACATAAACTCCCAGGTAAAGTTTTCATCCTCTTTCCACCACTCGACCAAATCATCCCAAATCTCATGTATAAAATATTTTTTTTATTCATTCTTGGGTTTGTCTGTTCTTTTTTTTAAAACACAATGCTGTTATGTAATATGGTTTGAAATGTAGGTAAATAAATAAAACATTATGTTTACGCCTTGTCCCTGCCTCTCGCCCAGTGACCACTGGAGACAAGTATCCCCCCCCAAACCCAGCACAGGATGAGGCGGTCTGGAAAATCCATGAATGAGAGGTTTACGCTTTCTAAGAACTCAAAACAATACCATCACTTTGTACATATGTTGAATAATTACACATAGTTATCATAAAGACATGTAAATTAATTCATCATGCATGAAGCTACAGAACAAATAGGATTATAGATACATAATGAATTATCGCTTTAATTAAAATGTTGCGCAGACAAGGAGCAAACTGCATATCATTAGTCAGTAACACCTAATACAGAATTAATTAAATGCCAAACTGATACATAGGAAGGCTGAATATTGTGGTTTACTCCATCACACATCTTTACATTCAACTAAAAAATGACACAAAAAAAGATAAAATAATCTGAGATGGGCGAGGAAACAGACTAAATTGGGCACAAATTAACCAAGCTAATGATTGACACATAGAAATAGGTTGAATGGAGAGCTAGAGAGACGCAGAAAAGCCTTCTGGGTAGATAGAAAAATAGGTTAGGAAGAGCTGTAGCTCCTCTGAGCATCACTGAGGGAAAAGAAATGCTAATATTTAAAAGAAGTGACTGCTCCCACCTGGGCTCAGAATCTAATAGGCCACTGCATAATGCATGTAATCCAATGAACACACAGTAAGGGCTGAGGTTTTTAATTTAAGTCCTCTGTCAGTATCTATTAGAGACATGCTTTCTGACCATCCCTCTGTTGACACGGTGGGCCTAATTATCTCACCAGGGGATGGTGGGCAGAAAGCTCTGCTGCGCTTGCTTTTTTCCAGCATTATGCTGCCGGCGACCAGTAATTTTTAACCATTCTTCACTTTCAGGATTCCTGCTACACACACATGGTAAAAAGACAACACTGCAGGTTTGAACATCTTCCCCAGGCTAATCTCAACGTCTGATAAATGTTTACTTATCCTCAGTAGCCTGATCTCTTGGAGTGCGATGTGAACTATGTTCCAGCACTCGAACAGCCTTCAGGTCTTCCACAAACCGCGAAGATCACGCTTGTTTTAAACTGACGAGCTTCAAAACTGTTAATTTCAGATGTTCTATATGCAAATAAAGTTTTTTATGTAGATCTCAGAAAAGCAAATCTCCTTAAGACGGAATCTTCTGGATATTTATTGGTTTGGAAAGTGAAAATATTGTTATGTGTCAAATCTCCAGCTCGGCATCAACATCTAGTAACATGATTTGAAAGTGAAAGAGAGCAATTTTCAGCTCAAATAAGAAAACGTTTGGCAGTGTAAAATCAAGCTGTCAAAATTAGTAAGGCTGACCCAAACGTACACAACAAGAAGGAGGAAGGCAGTTTAGAAAAAAAAAAATGACCCAAAAGAAACTTAAATTTCAGAGCAGGGAATCTATGAAACAAACAGAAATCCAAAAAATGAGCTGTAGGTAGAGACATAAAGGAGTAAACATAATGACCTGGTTGTAAATGGGCCAACAAAGTAAATACATATGTGGCTTTTCTTGTAGGTCATTAGAGTTTTTACTCAATATCTCAACTTTTTTTCTTTTTTGTTGGCTGATGCAAGCTGTAGATTGAACCACAGCATTGTGACCAGGTCAGTTCAAAATGTTAAAAACAGCCTGGACCCACAAGGAGCGGGTGTCTCCAATGACCATCAGGCGAGAGACGAGCAGGGGCGTGTCCAGAGGGGTGCCCAAGGGGGCATGGGCCACCCTTCCAATTAGACTGACCACGCCAGGTGCCCCCCTCCTCAAGCTCAGATAATTAAATTCAATCAATAATTTTACATTATTAAAAAAAAATGATTAATGAAAGCAAACATTAACATCGTGCTTTTACTGTTTTTTATTTCATTTTGGTTTACGGTAGCCACTTAAAGAGGCCATTTCATACACATTTCAGGACTTTGTGGTTATTTCTTAAGTATTAACCAGTAATATGAAACATTTTATATCTAAAAAACGGCAGGAAACACTGATTAACAGACCTTTCAATCTGTCTGCGTTAAAATTCGGGTGGTTCCGGCTCCTTCCGTCAGGCTGCTTCGTCAGCAGCTTGTTCATATTCATTACTTAGATTTGCTGGACTCTGATTGGATAACAAACTAGCCTATGAGAGCAAGGTATACTGTTTCCTGCCCCGCTGCGCATGGCAACATCAGAGGTTGTGTCTTCCTGTTAGATGCGTCTTATGCTACAGCTTTTAGCCAGCAGCATGCTAGGCGTGGTTTCAACTGTGGGAGCTGATGAATACTAACGAACAAAGGAGTTGTGATGAAACAAATACAGGCCGTTCGAACTCGGGAGAACTCGGGTTTTATCACCACCTGCGTATTTTGAGAGATTAAAACTGAAAGAGAAGTTGTTGACCTGTTTTCACACCCACTATGAAGGTAAGACCACCTGTGGAGCTAAAATATTCAACAGAAACCTCAAAAATGGAAGGTAAACAATCTATAATTTTGTAAAAAATAAAATCTTTTTAAAGATCCACTCCGATCATATTTTGAGCTACTGTATTTTAAATCCTTCTCAGTGGTCATTAAATTATGTGATTAGGATTTTTTAAAAATAATTCTTCATCAGTGTGAGATAGAGCTGTTTTTCCACATATCTGCATGTAACTCCACAATAAATGGTCCAGATGCTTGTTAAAAAACCCATAGTGAGTTCCCATCAGGTTCTACATAATTGATCTGGATCAAAGACTGATCTGGATTCCAGATACTTTGATCCAGAAAAGAAAAAAAATAGAACCTTCAGATTTTTTATCACTGCAGGAACAAATTATGCTATAAACTTGCAACAAACACCAAGAGATAGTCGAGATGTTCCTTCAAAAGTTCTGGAACTCAGTCTAGAAGAAAATCATCAGTACTGGAAAAAGTGCATTTCATGAATAGCTATTGAACTAATTATGAGATCAATCCAATTATTAAAGGTGTTTTCATGGTCAACGAATCTGATAATGTCAATTTAAAAAAGGTGAGACTATTTTTAGTGTAAATCACAATATGGAGGAAACTGATGAGCTTGTTGGAGGTCTGAACTCTACAAGTGTTTTTCTAGTTGTTAATGTTTTTGGTTTTGGCCTCAGCAGCACCAGCTTCCTGTTTCACTCGAACCCATCTTCCATCAGTAATCATCCCCTCTGCACTTGGTTCCTCTCAGTTTGGTTTTCTGTTTTATTTTGTAGTTCTTGCTGGTTTCCTGTTTGCTTGTTTTGAGTCAGTAATTAAAGACTCCAGTCCAAAACTCATCATTGTGTTGCAGGTGAATATTGCCCTACTTTCACATCAACTAGAAATCACACCAATTTTCAATATTTTCTGCTAACAAACTGATTCATTTTTACTGATGTTTGGCATCATTTCTTTCATGATTTAATTTTGTACATTCTAATGTGACTTCTGCCTTTTGGCAGTTTTTCTATCAGTTGTTATGTCAGATCCATTTCCCTTGAGGGATTAATAAAATAACTATGTGTAAAGTATGTATGCTTTTTTTAATTTGAGAAACATGTAATTAGGTAGACCGCACCGATTTTTAATTGAATACCACAGAAATTAGCAGAGTATTTTTCTCTTTCATTTGCTTGTTGAATATCCCGCACACTGCATTTTGCAGTTGGATAGCCTTTAACCCTGTCAGGAGAGTAAACATGATCAAAACTCGTCTCCCTTTTGTATCTACTCTTTTTAAATTCAACTCTATTCTCTGAATCTACAGCATACTGAAAATCCCTGGCCTTGAAAAGCTTCAAACACTTTTTCTTTTTAAACGTGAAATTGCCTCAAGAGCTTTCAGTTGAAAGCTTATAGGTCAGTAGAATCTCCAAGTCTTTGGGTCACATGCTCTCAAAAGTACTTCTGCCTGTTTTCAACCCACTTATTGATAACTAGTGTATTTATTTTTAATGCGGGCAGATGACTTTTTAGATCAAACACAACTAATAACTGAGTTGAGGTTAATGGATTTTGTAATACTCCTGTTTTATTTTCCTGCTAAATGTATTTTATAATAAAATTCAAAGCCTGTGATTTCTTTGTAAGATGAACTGATGTTTGTGGATTCAATCTAAAATTCTATTTTCTGTTTTCAGGTTTTTAATCTATGCAGAAAGAAGCCATTAATGTTCAAAGTAAACTAGAGCTATTAGAGAATGTGTGTGGTATTCAGTATAAATGACGGCAAATTGAATCTAGAACGGCGTCTCTCTGCTCAGACGTATTAAAAAGTCAACGCGGAATTAATGGGAATTGTCATATTTAACATCCTCTCATGATAATAGATTTTTAGTAGAAACTTCCTTCTTTGGAGAACACTGTCACACAATTTTACATTCCAACGAGATTAGATTTGCAACTCAAAACAAATGAGGAGCAAAAATAATGAAGTCTTCATTAAAAAAATAAAGTGAAATTGAAAGAAACAAAAAAAAAAAATCCATATGTCTTTAAATAAGTAATTAAAGAGATCAAATTGAATTTACAGTGGAAGAAAGGTGACTGAGTTGTGCAAGCCAGAGGAAAAAACTGTGGAAGGCTGATGCTGTGCATTCCTATATGAAGTTATACGATTTGTTTAAGGCTTTGCAGAGGGAATTAAAGATATTTACATAGCAGTAAATATGTACCAGAATCAAGTGTTTACTTACATGGTGGTAAAAATTTAGTTATATAAGAGGAATTAGTTGAATATGTAGATAATCAGTAAATATTTTGGTCTGGTTGAGAGCAGCTACAGCTCAGGGGGGAAAAGCTGTTCCTCAGTCTGGGTGTGTGGGCACCAAAAGCTTTCTAACGTCTGTCTGATGGCAGCAGCTCAGAGAAGTGGTGGCATGGGTGTGTCGGGACCTGACAGAAGCTGGCAGATTTCCTGACGCACCGTGTGGTGCAGATCTCCACTGCTGGGAGTTGTCTTGATGATCTTTTGTGCACGGGAGACAACGTGTTGGAGTGCTGTGATGCAGCTGAGGAACCATGTGAGAATCAGTGTGCTGGTATAAATGAACTAACAGGGATGAGCCCTTCCTGACCCTTAAAGGTCCTGTATCATGCAAAATCACTTTTTGGAGCTTTTAACCATGTTGTTGTTATTTCCTTATAAAATAAAACCCAGAGTGGTTTTTGGCTTAATTCATGCTTTTCTTAGTAATCGTTCCGCGCTTTGAGCAGCTGCTCCACTCTCTCCAGGAAAACGACTGACTCGTAACATAGTGATGTAACACTGTCAAACCAGGAAGTGCCTGACGAGTCCGTGCTGCCCCTGCAGCTTAAACACGTTCCCCTTTTTTCACAGGTGTGAGCTGCAACAGTACGAAGCAAGAAGCATTATTTGTTTTGTTGTATTTTACTTTCTAAAAATGTCTCAATAAAAATGTGCATTTGGCTGCGAGAGTTACAGATTTTATTCACCATTTCTAAACAACAGCCCAATCACCAGAAATGACTGAAATTTCTCTCCAGAATCCTGCGTCTAACCAGTGGCACCATGTTTGTCATTTCAACGATAGCTGCTTCCCGAACCTTGGCCAGTACCAAAGTGGACTGTGGTAGAGATTAATTCTTGCAGCCGGTGCAATTCCATTCACAAAGCTTTCACATCAAATTCACTGTTGTACTCCGGGTCAAGATAGTAAGGCTCCACACGACGCTCCTCCATCATTATTGAATTGTCAGAGGTAAAGTGACATTCCCTTTGCACACGGAGAGCAAAGGGCAGCATTAGTATGAATGACCTGGATTATTCATTTGTGTCTTTGGATGAAAAACAGGAAGTGAAGTGTCTGGAGGCAAACGGACCAAACGATGTTCAATCACAACAAGAGGACAAACAGAAAATTGTAGCGTTGGTGCAACCTGGTTTTAATGAAAAGCCTGAGGATGTAAGAGGAAACAGCGCCTCCTGCAATCACAATTTACTGCCACAATGAAAACTGGTCAAACGACCCTTGAGCTTCTCTTTAAGATACACACTTTTCAAAACTTTTCTTCTTTGTTTTCTCGAGCTTTTCGGTATTACCTGTCTGTTATTATTGCAGTTACTAACTGGTTTTTCACTGTGTCAGGAAGTTTGATTTGAACGGCTGAAAAAACGTTGATGACAATGAATCAGACCCCTGAACATATTCTGACTGTATGTTTTGTGTGAAGCGCATTCTTTCACATTTGTTTTCAATGTCACTGAGCTTAAAGAGGCCATTTCATACAAGTTTCAGGACTTTGTGGTTATTTCTTAAGTATTAACCAGTAATATGAAACATTTTATATCTAAAAAACGTCAGGAAACACTGATTAACAGACCTTTCAATCTGTCTGCATTAAAATTCGGGTTGCTAGCCTATGAGAGCAAGGTATACTGTTTCCTGCCCCGCTGCATATGGCAACGTCAGACGTCATGTCTTCCTGTTTGCTACTTCTTATGCTACAGCTTTTTAGCTAGCAGCATGCTAGGCGTGGTTTCAACTGCGGGAGCTGATGAATACTAACGAACAAAGGAGTTGTGATGAAACAGATACATGCCGTTCGGACTCGGGAGAACTCGGGTTTTATCACCACCTGCGTAGTTTGAGAGATAAAAACTGAAAGAGAAGTTGTTGACCTGTTTTTACACCCACTGTGAAGGTAAGAACACCTGTGGAGCTAAAATATTCAACAGAAACCTCAGAAAAAACATTTTTAATGGAAGGGCCTTTTTAAAAGGAACTTAAAGCTGATTTTAAATATTGTTTCTTATATCTTAGATATGATGAGCAAAGAGACACATTTCTTGCTTTTCTTGATGGTAAATGGGTGTGCAAGAACTTGATTTACAGTGATTGGCTAAAGACAAATCAGAATCCTCAAATCAGCTCAAAATATAATACAAAATGTCCTTCCCTTTTTCAGACACTTTCAGAAGGAGCAGTTCCAGAGCTTTGTGTAGCACTGACTGGACACGGGGCTACACACAATGATCTGGCAGAGGCAAGTTAGGAGATTAACTAAACACAAGGAATTCTACAGTTCTCAGGGATCCATCAATTCTAGGTCTCTACATGGCATCTCAGGTATCTGATAAGATGCCTAACCCAACTCAGCTGATACGTTTCTTAGTGGAGAAACAAAACTTTCCTCTCAGATTCAGATTTTCTTTACATAACTACAATTTTCCACACTGGATCAATTTGCCTTATGAAAAAACCTCCATTTATGAATCCAAGCACAAATGGCATGACAGGAGTCCATTGAGCTAATTAGATTGTGCTCAAAACAACAGGGATTTATTTTGATTTTTTTTTTTTGGCTTTCCACTAAAATCTATCCCTAAACACACAAGAATAGATTTAGAGGAAAAAGCTCATTAAATTGTAAACAACATTTTACACTAAAACAAGTCTCATTATTGATTTAAACTTCAGAGAGTTACAGCACGAAATGATCTCTGTGGTATTTAAATTCAGGATAAGAACTAACATAACTCAACTGACGCATCTTAGAAAAGCCATTCAGAATGTAAAAAAATGCAATTACAGGAACACTTGATGAATGGTTGAATGTGCCAGCAGTTTAAATATTTTAAAAGAAATGCAAAAAATGGTTCTGGACCACCATATCTGACTATGAAGGTCTGGACTTAAATGCTAAAACAAAAACAATCCTAACAGCCGTTTTTACTGACACTTATTGGGATTTATGAGAAAAAGAGACTTAAAGGTTGGTTTGTTTCAAATTAGAGGGGATGTCAGCAGAAGATTATCCACAGATACATTATAACTTAAAAAAATGTTTTGTTTGTTAATAAAATAAATGTGGCACATCAATCTGAAAATAACTAAACCAAGAGGATTAAAAAGGCCCTTCCATTAAAAACGGTTTTTCTGAGGCTTCTGTTGAATATTTTAGCTCCACAGGTGTTCTTACCTTCATAGTGGGTGAAAACAGGTCAATAACTTCTCTTTCAGTTTTAATCTCTCAAACTACGCAGGTGGCGATAAAACCCGAGTTCTCCTGAGTCCGAACGGCCTGTATCTGTTTCATCACAACTCCTTTGTTCCTTAGTATTCGACAGCTCCCGCAGTTGAAGCCACGCCTAGCATGCTGCTGGCTAAAAGCTGTAACATAGGACTTAGCAGACAGAAAGACACAACGTCTGACGTTGCCATGCACAGTGGGACAGGAAACAGTATTGTTGGAGATTTTAAGGTTTTACGATGTTGGTAAAAGGTCAAAGGTCATGCTGCAGGAGTAAGTGAACTGAAAGAGACCTGGCCTGAAAAAACGCTTTTGTGTTTATCTTGGAAACCAGTTGGTTTACGACCTGTGACTGTTGTCCAACCAATGATGTGTTTGTTTGCTACACTCTGACTTCATTATCTGACCCACATTTGTTTCCCTTCCTTGCTCCATCCAGATGGGAGGTGTCTTTGTGAATAAAAAGGCAATGTAGAGGTGAACACATCAGAATCGTCTCAACATCTTGGTTGGGGCATTCTCCTTTGCAAAGCTCATTGAAACCATACCTCTGTGTCTGACTGATGGTCTTTTTGATAGTTATTTAACTTAGGGGTATTAAAATATCCTGACGAGTATTCTTCGCTCTCATAGGCTAGTTTGCTAGCCAATCAGAGTCCAGCAAATTCGAACAATGTATATGAATGAGCTGCTGACGAAGCCTGACGGAAGGAGCCGGAACCATCCGAATTTTAATGCAGACTGATTGAAAGGTCTGTTAATCAGTGTTTCTTGATGTTTTTTAGTTATAAAATGTTTCATATTACTGATTAATACTTAAGAAATAACCACAAAGTCCTGAAATGTGTATGAAATGGCCTCTTTAAATAAACACCAATCAAAGAAAACAAAGGAGTGGAAACTTGCTAGAATTTTTTTCTGTACTCTGACTGATAATATTATATTTTACATAAATGCCGTGTCTTTTACGTATGTAGCAGGCTCAGATAAAATTAGATAAAACTAAAGTCATTGTCTTCAGATCTGTAATATGGTACAGTCCAGTTCATTACCTGTGATGGAACTACCTTACTTCCTACAGCATATATGAAAAATCTTTTTTTTTTTCAAACCAGCAGATTAAAGAAATATCCACAATAGCATTTTTCCAACTTTACAGTATCTACAGAATCATATGTATCCTTTGCCTTAGTGATGCTGAAATACTGGTCCATGCTCGCATTACTTCCCGACTTGACTACCGTAACGCCATTTTAGCTGGATGTCCACAATCCTTTTAAAAAACTTGACAGTTAATTCAAAATGCTGCAGCCAGACTGCTGACAGGTTCCTGAAAGCGTGATCTCATCTCTAGTGTTCCGGGCCTCTCTAGCTTCCTGTTATCAGCCAAATACAATTCAAAGTTTTTTTAATCATATACGAAGGCCTGGACGGCCCCGCTCCATCTTATCTAAAGGAGCTCATAGTCCCTTACAACCCAACAACACTTCGTTTACAGAATGCATGTGAAGGGTGTAGGTCTCCCAAATTTTCCAAACTACAATAGGAGGTGCTGTCTTTCATTATCGGGCCCCTCGTCTCTTGAAACAACCCCCCGGTCTGAGTATGGGACACAAACCTATTTAAGATGAGCTTATCTGTGTTAACAGCTTTAGCCTGTGTTACTGTTTTCAAATGTTTTTATCAAGTTCCTTTCTGCTTTGGTGTTTTAAAACTTCACACTTTTAATATTGCTTTTTTTTTAATCTTATTTATGTGCATACTAATTTATAGTTATCACATGTCTAATGCCTTTTGTCTGTTTGTGTTCTGAAGTACTTTTACATTGTTTATATACTTTTACCTGATTTTACCTTCTTTCCTTAAATCTGTAATCCAAAGTTATGTGTGATTTTTTGAAATTCCATAAAAGTGATAGTCTGAAATGGTTCTGTAATATAATGTAATAAATACATCATATTTGTTTCTTTTTCAAAGGACCCCGTAGGGGCGCATTTAATTTTCACTGAGCACCGCCCAGCATTAGCCATCCGTATGGTACACCTGTCAATCAACCAAGTGAAGAACTACCGTTTACAAGATGTTTACAACTCTGCAAAGACACGTGAATCACGGAGCAGCAACAGCCTTAAATAAACATGTAAACTGTATAAATGTAACTTACCTATGAAGTGTCCATCTTAACAAAGGTAGTGCACGTGCAGGGATGAGAGCTTATGCTTGCTAATGTATAACTGACACAGAGGGGCGGGACTTAAAGGTGCAACACATTTTTTTTTCACCAAAGTGGTGCTCTCTGAGAAGAAAAACAGCTTTAACCACTTTGAGTTACCTATTTGTATCAAGAGGTTTATGTAAATAAAGTTGATTAAAAAGTTTCACCTGTATAGTCAGAGCCGGCTCTGGTGCCCGAGTTGGTGCCGATTATATTATATTATATTATATTATATTATATTATATTATATTATATTATATTATATTATATTATATTATATTATATTATATTATATTATATTATATTATATTATATTATATTCACAACAAAAGAATGCCACATTGACTAGTAAACTAAATATATGATATATATTCTAATTATTATTTTATTCTTAAAGGCTTGCCATGGCGCCACCTCCAGCAAGCGGTGTCCTTAGGTGACCGCCTAGCCCGCCTCTCTGTAGAACAAGTAAAAACTACATAAAAACCAGAGGGATTTTCCCCAAAACGGGTCTTGTAAAACCTCTGAGTAAGTTTATTCTCAATGTAAGGAAACTCTGGGACTTCCGTAAAAAAAATAAAAGAAGCTTTAAGTCTGTCACCATGGTAACAGACTCTATTATCTAAACCTGTCCCCTTCGACTGGAAGCAGCAGCCCAGTATTAGTCAGCCCTTTTTAAACCATCCCATTTTGAATATGAATTAATTCATAAAGCTTTCTGTGGGGAGGATTTTCAACTTGGATCCGGATGTGCTTTTACTCCCAAATTTTTTATTTCATTGGAACTGTATAACTTTTCATGGGATTCTCTCATTTATCTCAGTAAAATTCTTGGGTGAAAGATGTTCGCTCAAAGCAGAGGTCATTTTATGCATCGCAGCTGTGATTCATTTTAGATATTTGTACTTTGAATGTTTTAATGCACATTTTTATAGTTTCTAAATCAATGTGTCTGATCTGTATAAAATAAATAAATTTAAAAAAACTGTTGGAAGTTGAATGAAATGATATAAGCTGAGCAGGATGGGAGGATACGGTTTAAGGTTTATGGTACTCATTTATTATTTTTTAAGTAAATTGGAGAGATGATCATGTCCATCATGTGGCCAATTAACTTTTTATCCCCCCTCCCACATGTGCTACAACTGGAGTAGTGGATTCAATGAAATGCATTTAAACTTCAGCACTGAGTGAGGAAATGTTTTCTCTTTACGCAGCCTCTCTCTCCTCTGTCACTCGTTGTTCTTCTAAGTCACATTGTGAATATATTTCCCAGTATCAAGTTGGATCATCTGTGCTTTGGGTCGAGGGAGGGACTTCATATCTTCCACCAATCAGGAGTCTGTATGTCTCAATGCAGCCAGTAACAACAGTGACTGTGTGAAGTGACTTTGACTGACACATGCGTAATGAACAGCAAATACTTCTCTAACACCAGAGCTATTTTTCTCCTGGGTAACTCATTCAAAACAACACGAAA
The DNA here is from genome assembly GCA_006937955.1 of Pachypanchax playfairii. NCBI lineage: Eukaryota > Metazoa > Chordata > Actinopteri > Cyprinodontiformes > Aplocheilidae > Pachypanchax > Pachypanchax playfairii. The sequence continues at coordinate 2,096,462 of SSNP01000029.1, forward strand.
CATCTTCTGTAATAAAAAAAAATAGAAACGTACGTGTCCTCCACTCATCCATCTTTATTTCAGAAGAAATAAACATGATATCCAATTTCTCCAGCAATTCCAGGGACTTCCCTGCGGCCAATTCTGGTGAGACTTGTCTAAAATCTCTGTGGGGAAGCGTGTTTTTTTTGTTTTACCATGTTACTATCAATGTGGAGGGTGAGTGACTCTCTTCTCAGTTCCTTAGCTAAACTTCTCACCTCTAACGAAAAGATAAAATTCACAATTATTAATGCTGTGTATCGTTTTGCCCAAAAGTGTGTCACCCACGTTTTATCAAGACCTGAATAAATCGTGTCAGCTTTTGAAAACTGAACGCGGATCCAGTAAAACATTTTTTTTGAGTCGTGTTAGTGAATAAGGACAGGGGTCATGTTTTCTGCTTGGGTGCCTAAAAACACATTTATATAAATAAACTGAATTAAGATTTGATTCGTTTGAAACTATCTTTCAATGGTTGAAGAAAAGCATGTGATTTCTGCTTGTATGAATGACAGAGAGCTTGACAGATGGGATGTCAGAATGATTAATTCTTTGTTTGAATAACCCCACAGTCACCTCTGTCTACCTCCGTCTTCTACTTTCATGCTACTTGCTTCTTGATTCTCTTCTCACATCTCTCTCACTCTCTTGACTTCTTCTCTAATCCTGTTTCCTATTTTAGTGCTCCATCACGTTTTCCTTTCAGGTCTTTTTGCCTTTTCATGATTTCACCTGGTTCTCTTTTGAAATATTTCTTGTCATACAAGTCAAAGGAATATTTTTCCAAATTCCACTGTCTTGACTGTGTTCCGTCTCCTCTCCCGTCTCTTTTGTGGAGTAAACCTTCTTGTGAATTCTTCTGAAGATTCCATGAGAGCTAATCCCTTATAAGCAGATTTAAGCCTTACAAAATCTATCTACACTCCAGGTGAAATCTACCTCCCAAAAGGTGGTTGCACATCTTTAGGATTGTGTTAACAAAGATCACCACTTGTAATCATTGCTGAGGCTCCCAACAGAAGCTAAGCTGAAGTTTAATCATTTCATTAGTTTCTTACTGATCTGAGAGAAAAGAAATGAAAGATGACAAACTGTCAGTTTGTTAAAGAGCAACTCAAAACAGCTTATTTACTACTACTACTACTACTACTACTGTCATTTAGCAGACGCTTTTATCCAAAGCGACTTACATTGAGAGAACATACAAGCAAGAATTCAAAGAGAAGGAAAAAATATAAGGAGGCGGACTGTTTGGAGTCCAGTTTAATTCTGACGCTGATACATCAAGTGTATCAAATTTTTTTCTTTTTTTTTTTTTTTTTTTTT
>SSNP01000029.1:2097818-2130468 GCA_006937955.1 Pachypanchax playfairii
AAATTTTTTTTTTTTTTTTTTTTTTTTTTTTTGAGAGATAAATTCACAAATCGCTATCATAAATCATATTTCTGCTTATAAACTTTATTAGTGGGTCTTTACCAATGCAACATTTCAGTTTCTGGGCATTATTTAACCTTTTCATGTAAACTTGTTAAATTCTTCACTTTTTGATTTAAAAACATTTTAGTGCTGCCCCCTTATGGTGCGTTCACACCGCCCAACGCATCCAGGTAGCACAGCAGCTAGATTACATGCAAAGTCTATGGTACTACGCAGCAGGTGGGCGTAAAGCTGCCACGCAGCTAATCGCAGTGCAGCGGGCATCTGCACGTCCACACAGCTGCTGCTTGGACGGTCCGTCAAGACAGCTTCTGCATGAAGTTGGGAGAATTGAACTTTTTGGGCAGCAGACGCGGGGCAGCAACCAATCAGCAACTCTTTTCACTGATCACGTCATAAACGGCTAGATCTGACAGTCATTCAGATTCATTTCAAAATGGAGAAACGCAGTCTGTAACCACCATGAACTGTATGACCTGTCTTCGTCTTTTTAAGGACATGAAGAGATCGGACCTTATCTGGAGGAAGATATCGGATGATATTGGAGTGCCAGGTATACAGTTCAATACTTTATTTCAACTTTCTTGTTAGCTTTTGCTAGCCAAACACGGCAACGACGTCATATAGCTTTATCTATTAAATAAAGCCAAGTCACTCTCTCGACGTGATCCGTCAACAGAGAAATCCCCCGCCTGCCTGATACGTACTGACATACTGAAGTGACGCGGACTGTGCAAAGTGTGCAAGCAGCTGTGCTTTTATTTCAAAGAAGCAACTTTCCTCCGTTTGAGCATATTGCTGCCTGGATGAAGTTTGGCTACTGCATTTAAAATTTGTGTTAGGCTGAAAGCGGCCATCTTTTCCCATGTCTACGTCACAGGCATCATCTCACAGACACGCCCCGTATAAACCATCACCACACTCTAATAGGGCGTTCACACCGTCCGCTTTGTAAATGTCAAGCAACGCTAAACGTCAAGCTTGTAACGCCTACCAGTTAGAACCAAAAAGAGCGCGTAGGTGGGGTCTCCTTTGTTGTTGGATGTTCTGAACTATGGTGGATCATATCGAGAGAGTGTCTTGGCTTTATTTACTTCATAAAGCTAGATGACGTTGGGTGCATGAGTGGATACACCCCGTTCTTCAGATGCATTTGGGGAGTTTAACCATTTGCTCCAGGAGCTATATATGGATGAGGTTTACTTCCAGTGTTACTTCCGTCTGTCCCGTGCCCAATTTGATGACTTCCTGCTTCATTCAGGTTACGTGCAGTGACGTCACTACATCACTACGATAAGACGCTCTGATTGGTTGACACACTGCTTCAAGAGCGTCAAAAGTTCAGCTAGCGGAACTTCTGCATTGCTGGCGTTTCAAGCTTCAACGCCTGAAACACTTTGAAAGTTGACGCTGCTGACGGTCACAAAGCGCCGCAGAGACTCTGACGCTGGTCTAACGGACTCCACCATGGACTTTACATGTAATCTTGATGCTTCTGACACTGACGGTTGGGCCAGAAGAGGCTCATTCTATGACGCTAAGCTGCTGCAGGGTGAACTATCAGCTCGAAACGATATGGATAAGGACCTTTCGGCTCCATAGAAGCAGCTTCCCCCTCTTTCATCTGTCCCTCTCTGGGCATGTATGTAATGCAACATGTCAATCACAGCCCAGGACTCCACCCCCCACATGTACGTTGGTGTCTAGACACACCTTTTTTCAGACGCATTTTTTAAAAGTCACTTCGCCCAAAACCGTTATCCGAAGGAAGGGTAAGTTACGTTTTAAAGACCCACTCCAATCAACTTTTGAGCTATTTTTGTCATGTTCTCTGAGAGCTCGGGGCAGGACCCAAGATGCAGGGAGACACGGAAACTCGAAATTCAAAATTAATATTTTTAATGAAAACAAAAAAGGCTGACAAGGCAGCAAACACTTACATAAATGGAGGACTCGGGAGGAGAAACACAAGGTACAGTGGGGCAAAAAAGTATTTAGTCAGCCACCAATTGTGTAAGTTCTCCCACTTAAAAAGATCAGAGAGGCCTGTAATTTTCATCATAGGTATACCTCAACTATGAGAGACAAAATGAGGAAAAAAAATCCAGAAAATCACATTGTCTGATTTTTAAAGAATTTATTTGCAAATTATGGTGGAAAATAAGTATTTGGTCACCTACAAACAAGTAAGATTTCTGGCTTTCACAGACCTGTAACTTCTTTAAGAGGCTCCTCGGTCCTCCACTCGTTACCTGTATTAATGGCACCTGTGTGAACTCATTATCAGTATAAAAGACACCTGTCCACAACCTCAAACAGTCACGCTCCAAACTCCACTATGGCCAAGACCAAAGAGCTGTCAAAGGACACCAGAAACAAAATTGTAGACCTTCACCAGGCTGGGAAGACTGAATCTCCAATAGGTAAGCAGCTTGGTGTGAAGAAATCAACTGTGGGAGCAATTATTAGAAAATGGAAGACATACAAGACCACTGATAATCTCCCTCGATCTGGGGCTCCACGCAAGATCTCACCCCGTGGGGTCAAAATGATCACAAGAACGGTGAGCAAAAATCCCAGAACCACACGGAGGGACCTAGTGAATGACCTGCAGAGAGCTGGGACCAAAGTAACAAAGGCTACCATCAGTAACACACTACGCCGCCAGGGACTCAAATCCTGCAGTGCCAGACGTGTCCCCCTGCTGAAGCCAGGACACGTCCAGGCCCGTCTGCGGTTTGCTAGAGAGCATTTGGATGATCCAGAAGAGGATTGGGAGAACATCATATGGTCAGATGAAACCAAAATAGAACTTTTTGGTAGAAACTCAACTTGTCGTGTTTGGAGGGGAAAGAATGCTGAGTTGGATCCAAAGAACACCATACCTACTGTAAAGCATGGGGGTGGAAACATCATGCTTTGGGGCTGTTTTTCTGCAAGGGGACCAGGACGACTGATCCGTGTAAAGGAAAGAATGAATGGGGCCATGTATCGTAAGATTTTGAGTGAAAACCTCCTTCCATCAGCAAGGGCATTGAAAATGAGACGTGGCTGGGTCTTTCAGCATGACAATGATCCCAAACACACCGGCCGGGCAACGAAGGAGTGGCTTCGTAAGAAGCATTTCAAGGTCCTGGAGTGGCCTAGCCAGTCTCCAGATCTCAACCCCATAGAAAATCTCTGGAGGGAGTTGAAAGTCCGTGTTGCCCAGCGTCAGCCCCAAAACATCACTGCTCTAGAGGAGATCTGCATGGAGGAATGGGCCAAAATACCAGCAACAGTGTGTGAAAACCTTGTGAAGACTTACAGAAAACGTTTGACCTCTGTCATTGCCAACAAAGGCTATATAACAAAGTATTGAGATTAACTTTTGTTATTGACCAAATACTTATTTTCCACCATAATTTGCAAATAAATTCTTTAAAAATCAGACAATGTGATTTTCTGGATTTTTAGTCCTCATTTTGTCTCTCATAGTTGAGGTATACCTATGATGAAAATTACAGGCCTCTCTGATCTTTTTAAGTGGGAGAACTTACACAATTGGTGGCTGACTAAATACTTTTTTGCCCCACTGTACGTAAGACGACACTCTGACAACTCAAACAGAACTGACACACCCTTTTATACAGACACCACACAAAGGAAAGAAATCACACAAATGAAAAACACCTGGAGAAGAGAGGGAGAGGGAAACGAGCAACAGCTGAGACACAAGGAGAACTGGGAGCACAGAATATAAACACAAACCAGAAAATACACAAGAAACACAGGAGGACAAGAAAAACAACAAAACTCTCACTCAGAACATGAATCATGACACACACAGAGGTCTTTTAATTATGATTATGGAGTTTTTACCCAAAATCACAAAACCTGGGCTGTTTTCTAGCAAGTAGTTTCTGCATAGTAGCAGTAGCTTATTAGCAATTCACCTCTTTGCTGTGAGTGGAACCGTTGGCACAGTGGATCCCCCCATACACGTCAACTCTCCCGATTTTCCCGGGAGGCTCCCGAATTTCAGGGCCCCTCCCGAAAATCTCCCGGAGCCAACTGTCTCCCGAATTTCTCCCGATTTCGGACACTTTCCGCCATGCGTTGTTTCCGACCGGCTATTTATAGCAATAACACCTGAAGGACCATCTTACAAACACAGATTACATGCTGAAAACAGTCCCACCCCACTGCAACAAGACTATCACAACCCTCCCTTCACCCCGCCCTTCCGCTGCGACACTACCACAAACCCCCCCACCCCCGCTCAGATGCACCTCAACCACGGTCTCCCTAATTCTCTATAAATGTCTCCCTAATTTTGAGTTCTCAAGGTGGACATGTATGGATCCCCCACCCCTCCCTGTTGCTGAGAGCTCTCTGTTTATGCTAGCGCTACCGCTAGTTTACAGCTAGCAGAGCATTAGCTTTTGGGCCATCCGATGCCTTTTCTATGTCACAAAGATACACTTTTTAAAAACAAATTTTTGCATCTGCTATTAATTCAAAGAGATTTGAATGCAGAAATGCTCAGAAATGCAAATCTGAGCTTCATTTTCTTAAGATATGTCGTCTAGCATCAGAAAAATGCCACAAGAACATGCTGACTAGCAACACGAAAAATATGATTTTCATCGGAGTGGGTCTTTAAGAAATATATACCAGGGACAAGTTTGACAAGAATGATCAATGTCCTGATTTTTTTTTCACTAGAAGAAATAAACAGTAAAAAAAACTGGGAGGAAAAACTGTCTTTTTCAAATACTTCACAATACTTCTACAACTTCTGAAGTTTGCATTCTCTCAGGGTATGAGAAAAGGTTTTATATTTTATTGTTTTTAGGAGAGAAAGTCAAAGTATGTGTGTGTCAGTGATCTGAGAGACAGGAAAAAAATCAATTTATTAAAGATTAGTTTACCATGTACTACAGATTTTAAAAATACATTTGCATTAGCATTCTAAGGCCCCTGGCAGGATTTTAGCATTTTAAGGCCCCTGGCAGGTTTTTAGCATTTTGAGGCCCCTGGCAGGTTTTTAGCATTTTGAGGCCTATGGCAGGATTCAGCTCAATGGAGGAAACTCAAATGTGTTCCTCTTAATTTGAACCCGTGATTTCTTTGAAATAATGAGCATGTTGTTTCCTGCATGTTTGAAATTGTATTTACTCCATTTTGCTTGACAGTTCTGATGAAATTATTTCAAAAGAATTTCATTATTTCCACAGTGGCCCACTCCAAAATTTATTTCATTCATTTTAATTGTCACATTTATCATTCTTATTAATATTAGTGATAGTACCAGTTTCAAAAAATGAACAGGAAATGCACCAAAAAGTAAATAATGCCACAGGAAAACATAGTATGTCTTGACTCAGTCTTTTAAAAGGAGATATACAGGAATATTAGGAATCTTATAAGAAAAAAAAGCTTTTTGACATTATCCAACATCACTAAAAAAAAAGTCTTGCTTTTTGTGCAGGAAATGTGAACATCTCTACTTACTCCTACATTAATAACACTGGGAGGCAGATATTTGATCAGATCAAATGGATGATGCAAATGAAACACAATCACTGAGTACAAACACAGAAAAGTGGAATTTATCTCTGGGCCTTAAAGCAACACTGAAAGTTTAAGGACTATTTGATTTTATTGTTTAATTTGACATCTATAAGAAATTTAAATCTAAAGAAACTCCATCTTGTCTTTGGGTTCGTTAATAATAATCAGTATCAGTTCTTGTGGGACAGTTTGAGTGTGTTTCTCTATGTGGATATCTTTGTGCACTGGAGTCAGTCCATGAGATAGGATGTGACTAATGAACTGTCACTTTCACACCGATTCACATGCACACACAAACACATGTCCAATATACTAGTAAAATGTCAGCGTGCGGCGGAACGCTTGCAGTCTTTCTGAGGACAGTCGTTTGTCATTTTCTGAGATCTTATCACACCTTTCTGTGGCATCTTTTTGATGTGATTGTGAAGGTCACTCAATCATTTTGTCAGATGTAAATTAAGTTGATGGTGCTCTGGAGCAACGTGGTTACCAGTTGACATACAGAAGAGTACAAGTTAATAATGTTGCTATTAATGAACAGCAGAGACAATCAGATGTAGTGCCATTTTAAACCAACAGAGTAGATACGGTCCTTTTTGAAAAGACCAGGGAGGACACAATGTAAAAGTAATCAGTGCACCTGGACCTGAAGTTGATTAAAAAGGACACAAACTTGAAATCTTTCTTGGGTAAAGAGTTAGAACTTGACTGATTAGGCTTCATAAAACTTACCTCTTTAAAGGCGCCCTGCCATTAAAAAAACTGTTTTTCTGAGTTTAATGTTGAATATTTTAGTTTGTTCTTGGTTTTGTACTGGGTGTGAAAATTACACAATAACTTCTCTTTCTGTTTTTTATTTACTTAAAGGAGGCAGGTGGAGGAATCAGGCCAGTTTGAAAATCCTATCAGTGTGACATCACACTGATTTTACTTACTCACTCATCAACTCGTGCAGTTGAGGCACGCCTGCAAAGTTAGCTCAGCTGTTCAGTAGTAAACATGGCGGATCATCAGAGTTGTTGTGTTACGCACCAGCCGGACTTACACAATGTACATGTTGCTGAAAAATCCAGATTTGAGGGACAAATTGCTTCAGTTTATGTTTGGAGTGACTTATAGTTGACTCAGCAGCGCGGTCTGAGGAGGGGGTTCTGCTGTTCTGGATGGATTCCTGATAAAATCCCAGGGTCTTCTCTGCAGGCACCTCCTCCCACTCTAATCCCCGTCTCGAGGGATGTTGGTCTAAAAATTAAAGTTCCATCTCTGCTGGTCCAGTTCAGAAATCTCATGTAACTTTATGCAGGATATTATTAGGTTTGTTACTTGGACAGTTGTATCACTGTTGCACAGCGTGTGAGGATACAGGTGGTGTTCTTATAGGCTAGCTGTTAGCTGATTCTAGCCACATAGCATAATAAGTATTCATGAATGAAAGCATGAATCAAGGTCAATTTTCAAGCAGTCCAATACTCTAAGCTTTAAAGTCTGAAAATTAGCTTTTCCTAACGTTTTTTAGATATAAAATATTCCAGACTACAGACTTCAGAGATATTTGTGTGACAGGGGAACTTTTAAACTGACATTTACAATAGCCAGTAAACAGAAAACGTTCTCAAACATTAGGATTGATCACCATATGTCTTGTTCAAGTGTCCCATTTCTAATAAGAATGTCCTGCTTCTTTAACATCTGATGTGGACTTCGTTAACCAGGGTGTCCAAGCAGGCATGGCATCATTTAAATGTTTTTTTGTCTCATTGATTGTTGGAGGTTGTCTTGACCAGGATACCCTGACGACAGCAGCATATTTCAGTATGTCAGACCTACTTTATCTCCACACACAAAGATTATTATCTTTAGAACAATGTGTTACATGATGGTTTAGAGCAGCCAAATCCCAGACAGAGTTCCATTTCTGTCATGATGCTGCAGAACACAAATATACTCCAAATAGAGGGACAATAACAATTCTGTATCTCTAAAGAACAAGGGAATAGCAAAAGAATATCAATTTTTTCTGAAGTACTCCCGCCAGCCTAAAATACTGAATGCTGGTAGCTGAAAGTTTCAGGCTTGAAAAACAGAAACCTATAATAGAGATAAGGATCTTCATGGACCTGAAGAATTTGCAAATCGTTGTAAGACATCCCTCTTGGACATTATCACATAAAAAGTGGAGACTGAAGAGGCAAAAAAAACCTGCAACTCTCTTAACTGTGAAGATAATAATCAAGCTGCCGGCTTTGTGCAGCGGGGAAAAGAATTGTCACTTCAAAACACACCAGGATAAAATTCACACATAACGCGGAGCTCGAAAATGGTAAAGTTCAACAATGTTTTGTTATTACAAGCTTTGGAAATGCAACGTTAATTATTCTTTCATGAAAGTGTTTGTTCTTGTTTTAGTGAATCAATTCACACATTTCCTCGTCAGCTGGGAAAGGTCACTCTCACAGACAGACGCTGGTTGCGGGAGAATGTGAAGGGGTGCAAAACAGCTTTCACAACTTTAAATTGAACTTCATCTGTGTAAAATCGGAATGATAAAAGAGACAGTTTGGTGTGTTGGAGCTCAGACAAGTGCCGGCAGTTCTTACGTGATCTCTCGCATTTCTATTTTAGCTGGATGTTTGAAAGCAGGGAAGATGTCGGTAAATGTGCACGTAAATGTGGTTCATCAATTTCTAAGTGACAAGGAAATCTGTTGTTGACAGCGGAAGCCAATCTGTTGTGCAGCAGCTTTTGAGGAAACTGTCCTAGAGGAAGCCAAAGGATGAGTGAAGGAATAACCTGATAAGTGGTCAGCATGCAAGCGCTGCATTACCCAGAGATACGGGCGAAATCCGGGACGTTCGGTTTTCTTTTTGACTCCTTAACATGCACACCACAAACAAACAACCCACAGCTGGTCACAAACACATCTGTAATACCCCTTCCCCCCCTTCTCACAAATGCATACTCACTATGAATTTCTCCATCTCCTTCTTTCTCTCCCCAGCATCCTCCCAAACACACACACACACACATATACACACACACACTCATCAGGACAGATGGCCATGCTATGTGCTCTCACTCAGCAGATGCACAGGAGCATTAATCATGAAATAAAATATTCAAATAGAGGATTTAACTCTTGCTGGGGTGCTAGAGCTTCCTAGGAAAAAATAAAACTCCTCTGTATTTCCTCCTGATCATTACAGATAAGCCGACCTTCTCATATGATTTAAATATAAACACATACCACATAAGCTTGATGATATGTCCACAATATTTGTCTTGAGGACTTTGTACATACAGTTGACCCCTGACAAATAAATCCTGCTTCTCTCTGATTTGGGCAACCAGCTCTGACATTTGAAGAAAAATACCACATCAGATGAATAACAATAATCTATTACTAAAATGAATCAAAAATAATATTGTGGAGAAAAGGTAATTTCTCTGTTTCCTTTGTCCAAAAAGGTATAATATAATAAAAGAAGAAATCCAGAAGCTAAATTGAGAAAGCATGCTCGATATATTCGTAAGACGTTTCTTTTTCTATGGCTTCATCTGGTTGTGTAACAATAGAGAAGTCCTTACATGACGAGTCCGAGGTCACAGACAGTTCCAGCTGATTGTTGATCAGCTCTGTGCTTCTTGAATCTGCTCATCAGAGTAAACTGAGTCCAACAGTGAAAAATGAATCATTCCAGAACAAGTTTGTCAACACCGACTGTGTCCCAATTCAGAAGATGCATACTTGGAAGGTTACATTTAAAGCCCGGTTGCGTCACAGTGATGCGATGGAGGATGTCCCAAATCCCAAGATTCCTCTGAATGCAACCTCCTTTCTTGGAAAAAGAAAGCTGCGTCTAGTGTGTCTCTCTCAAGTTGTCATATCCCAATTTCACGTGAAATACGACCGCGTTGGTCGATTTTGAAATTGACACTATATTATGTATGCGACCCCTATCTGCAAGCCCTAACCTTAACCGTTCTGCTTTTTAACGTGAAATATTCGGCTTTACAGTGTGTTCATATGTATCTTTACATTTTAAAGCTAGCCGCTGTATTAAAATGAGACATTGCTGCAGAATTTTTTTTTAGTTCGGCTGAACAGAGCGAAACCTCGAATGCGTATTTGTCAGCTCCTCTGGGAAAGTGTGCGCATGTGCTGTTGGAAATAAGTCGCTGTGGAGCCCGGAAAAGGCTCTGACAGGTTGTTTGAAAACACTCTGACAGGTCGTATTATTTGGAGCTTTCAAAATCGACCAATATGGTCATATAATGCCGGCCGTGGCTCAGGCGGGTAGAGCGGGTCGTCTGGCAACCGGAAGGTCGCTGGTTCGAATCCCTGCTCTACCCAGAGAGAAAAGATCGCCTGGGCAAGACACTTAACCCACTTTGACTGTTTGGTGTTGGTCGGAGGGTCCGGCGGCGCTAGTGTCTGGCAGCCTCGCCTCTGTCAGTGTGTGTCTCAGGACAGCTGCGGCTACAAACGTGTGTAGTTCATCATCACCAAACGTATGAGTGTGTGTGTGGATGGGTGAATGACATACTGTAGTGTGAAGCGCTTTGGGGGTCGTAGGACCTGAGTAAAGCGCTATACAAGTACACGCTATTTACCATTTATCATATAATGTGCGGACAGGTTGCCCAATTTCTATTGCAGGGCTGGAGAACATGCCCTGAAAAACATTTCGCTGTAGATCATTCTTTTAAAAGTAAATATTAGGTTCAGTGTAACTCCCCAAAATTTGCCACATATATTGTTAAGAGACTTTGACTTTGTTCTGTTGTAAAAATCAGCTTATGTGACATTAGAGGGCTGGTCTGAACTCACTACAGCTCTGCTGCAGCCATTGTTATAAATGAAGTCTTTGAACAGCTCCTACTTTAAAGTTAAACCGGCTCAGGAGTTTAATACATCTTATACAACCACAGCATTTTTCTTTATAATTCACACCCCCCTAGTTAACTGTGACAGGCTGGTGGCAAAGATTAGCTCTCAGTTTTAAACAACAGTTAAATATGTGATTGCATGTGTCTGCTTTATTACATCATTCACTGTCTTACAGAAATTTGTTTACTCTTTGTTAACAAAAACATGTTTCACTTTTTTTAAGTTTTCAGTTTCAATAATAAGACTGTGTAAAAAAAAGCTTTTATTCAGTAAATGTTCTCCATAGTAATAAATACTCAGTAAATGAGATGATGCTAACCGAATATATTATTTATGAATTTTTAATGCTGTTATTCAAATGTGCGTCATTGCTGTTTACAAAAAAAGGCTTTTCTAGTAAAATATGGCAGTTTAAAGAAATTTGTGTCGACTACACTTCCTTTTAAATTGTCCCCAAGTTTGAATCCTTCTGTTTGATTGAGTGAGTGAGTGATAACGATTTTCTGTATAATTAAAGAAGATTTGCCTGCGAGAAAATGTAATTATTATGTTTTGCATGTCAAAACTGGAAACCAACTTTGTGGTATTATTTAATTAATTACTTTTGTTATTGTTGTGCTGCTATGCTTTTGGTAAGAGTTCATGTTTAACAGGACTTTTGGGTTTAAATTTGTATTTTTTGGGGGGTTGATCTGAAAACTTTTGCTAACTTTCAACCCTGCTGTTCCAAATGATGTTGCTTTGATGTTCACCGAGGTCTTCGGTTTAAGGAGGGCTTTGTTCAGTGTTGTACTTAGGAAAATGCTAATCTTGCTGTAGACTCAGTCCTGGTTTTTGTTTCTGGTGTGGAGGATCAGATTCTGTGATGTCTGGGTTCATAAGTCAAATAAATGCTGAACCACAGAGGGTTTGACCTGGAAGAAAGAAGACATTAGCCTCACTTACATGTGCAAAATGTCTTTAATCTGATCATTGTTCAGATTAGAATTTGACTGTGTACATGGGTCCTGAAAACATCTATTTGATTATGACAAGTGCCACACGTTTGATCATTATGACATGTGCAGAACTATTTGACATACCAGAAACACCAGTAAAAGATAGGAGCAGACTTTCGTTGTAAACAAACATGGCTGCGGTCGTTTAAAATGGAGCAGTAGCATCTTCTTCTGAGCGTGTTTTTATTTTTTCTGGAAACATTTTTACATCTAAACCTCCAGCAGCGCATTTGTGTCTGAAACTGACTAGTTTTGTTTCACTCTGCCATGTTTTCATCCAGCATCTGTTAACGCCTTCATAGTGGGTGTGAAAACAGGTCAACAACTTCTCTTTCAGTTTTTATCTCTCAAACTACGCAGGTGGCGATAGCGCCCGAGTTCGAACGGCCTGTATCTGTTTCATCACAACTCCTTTGTTAGTTAGTATTCATCAGCTCCCGCAGTTGAAACCACGCCGAGCATGCTGCTGGCTAAAAGCTGTAGCATAAGACGTAGCAAACAGGAAGAGAGAACGCCTTATGTTACCATGCGCAGCGGGGCAGGAAACAGTATACCTTGCTCTTATAGGCTAGTTTGTTAGCCAATCTGAGTCCAGCAAATTCGAATAATGAACATGAACAAGCTGCTGCTCAAGGCCTGACAATACCAGGCAAATTTTGATGCAGACAGATTGAAAGGTCTGTTAATCAGTGTTTCCTAATGTTTTTCAGATATAAAATGTCCTGAGAGTGGTATGAAATGGCCTCTTTAAGACTTAAAATAATCCTAACTCTATTACACAGACAATAAGTCATCACTCTGTATTTGAAAGTGCTTAATTCAAGGAGTTCCTTATGATGTTTTGAGGTAAATCAACTTTACATTAATCATGTAAAAACTGTGTTTTAATGTAGTACACAGCTAAAGTTATGGTAATTTTAATAGTCAATATTATTTGGTTAAGATACAACATCATATTCTTTCGGATCATGAAATGGAACTGATGCCCAAGTAATATTCCATTTCCCCCTGCCTACACATCCACCCGAGTGCCGTCATTTAGTGATAATTTCATGATTATTTCAAGTATTAAATTATAGCCAACTGTCAACGTGAAGTGAGATCAAAAATATGCTACTAAAGACTATGATTTTAACTGTGTTAAATGATACCTGACATAATTTTGACAAAATACATTGTATTAAAGTAAAAAATATATTTTTATGCTTTTATTTATTTTTACCTGTCCTGTCCTGATGTATCTGGGAAACAGAAGTGTAGGTCCGGGTGTCTTATTATGTCAGGACAGATTTATTCTTACAACAGGTAGGGTTGAATTTAACCCTTCTGTTGTATAGTGCGCTTTATCTCTATGGCGCAACAGGCCGTATCTGGTTCCGGAAGTGGAGTGGACAGGCAGAGACACAAAGACACTCAAATGATAACATTAAGGCAGAAGGGGGGGGGGGCGACAGGAGGGGACAACAAAGAGACATCAAAAACTAACACAAAAACAAAACAGACCAAATACATTTATCAATATTGTTCATAATCCTAAAAACATAATATATCACTTTAAGACTTTTTATACTAAAGTACTAAAATATACAAAACGTATTGTTTACTTGTGTGTATGCGTGCATGTGTTCGTGTGGATGTACATGTGTTAAATGTCTGTGTGCTTGTGTTTGTTGTAGTGTATGTGTTGGGGCTCGGCATGTATCAGTGTGTGTAGTTTTCAGTCCCTGTGTACCAGAGTGTGTCTATCATGACCATTTGTGTGTCCATGTTTATTTGTATATATACACATACTAGTGTTTGTATGCGTACATGCGTGGTGTGTTTATGTTTATGTATATTTATCATGTGGAATGACTGAACAGAAAGGCTACAGTGTAGCAAGAATGTGGTTTTAACCACCCTGAGGGCGCCAGAGTGCTTCAGGTCCAGGCGCGAGGGAACACAGCATCCCTAAGTGGACCAGCGACCACTGGCAGGCACAGGAGGCAGCCACAGGTCCAACACAGAGGGGACATCCAGGAGAGTGGCGTGGCCCCCGCCCCCAGCAGGAGGGTGCCCCAAGAGGGCACCGGCAAAGGGGTCCCAGAGCCCAATATGCCGCCCCCGTTCCCCAGAACAGGGCCAGGCAGGAGCCCGGCTACCCCGGTCCGGGGCTCGGTCCCCAATCGGGCACCAGCCCACACCAGAGAACACGGCCCGCCAGCGCGGTGGAGACAGATCCGCACCCCCCCCATTCCCCCAGTGCCCCCACCAGCAAATACAATGGGGCTCATTAGCTACAACATACTGGAAAACTGGAAAAGTTCTTATACTGATAATTAAACATGTTTATATATCGTTATTTAAATACCTTAAATATGCCTGAAGCACAGAAGAGACTGCAGGGGACGACTCAACAAGACATATGAGGACTACAAAGAGAGACACTTTGATGTTTTTTACATACACACTGACACTGATCAACTCAAGACACATTCAACTGATGACATCACAACATGGCAGAAAAACTACATTAATAAACATATGAAAAAAAAAATTCATATCAAATAGAAGCATTTTTATCTACTTTTTAATCTGTGCTTTACATTTTTGTGACAGATACCCTTTAACAATATGTTATTTAGAGATTTATCATTGTCATCATCTGCTGTGGTCAGTGCTGCAGAGCAGAAGCAGTAACCATGGAGTCCTGGTAGGTTAGGCTGTCTCATTTCACCAACGTTTGACTCGGTCTTTGAAGGACCTGGCCTTCATGCTTCTTGAAGGCGGGGTCCTCTGAAGCGTGCAGCCTCTGAATTGGAACACAGCTACTGTCATCCACTTGTCCCTGAAGGATTTTGTTGTATTCTGTCTGACGTTCTGTCTTTCCTCCCTGCTACTAAACTCCTTATTGGTTTATATTGACTTCACTGTCATTTTCAGAACATCAGCCATGTGTTTCACTTCACAGAATGGGTGATCCCATTGAGACGGACCAGTTTCTGCTTAATCATCAGATTCGTCAATAAAACATCAACACAAAGCTCTTTACTATTTTGCTATGCTTGACTTGTTATCCCCCCAAAACTGCCCGGCTTTAATTGAAAAGTGAAAATCTTAAATTTAACCTGATTCCTCATTAACTCGGATCATATAGAGGTTTGTTTACTCCAGCTTTTTGACGTGTTAAACAAAAACACACTGTGAAAAAAGCACTAAAAAATCTCTAGTTCTGTTTATACTTCATCTTCCAAAACCTCCTTTAGCACACAGGACAGGTTTTACCTGGAGATCTGAAGGGGGATAGAAACCAGTTCTGCAGGAAACAACTTGATGATGACAGAGTTATTGTGTGGCAACATGATGCAGAACTTCATGTTCCATATCCCAAACAAACAAAATAAATAATAAAAGAAATCCCTGACTGATCACAGGCACGCTTGCAGCTGTTATGTTCTATGTGAGCTGGCCAATTAGCATTCAAGAAAGTTACTGTTGGTACTACCCAATAACTGGTAAACAGAGTGGTGTTGTCCAGAGTTGACATTATCTGTTGCAGTTGCTCCAGTATCTGCTTCATACCGTTCTCTACGGTTTAACAGAACTTGTATGCTGTTTTCACTTTTTATATGAGTCCAGAAAGTTTCTCGGCAATCTATCAGAGAAAAATATCTCGTTTATAGATCAAAATATTTACTCAGCGTGTCTCTCACTGCTGTACGATTTAAGGTTTTCTGTCAAATCCCTCCTGAATGCAAAGAGTGCACACAACCAAAGCTCCCACAGAGTTCCATTTTATCAGAGCTCAGAATTTTATCCTCAAAAGTGGAAGTGAACTGTCTTTTTAACTTGTTATTTCTCCAACGTGAAACATTACAGACACATTAAAACGCACCTGTGTGAGTGACTCAGTTTTTAGACAGTGATTGTTTCTGGCTGCTTGTTTTATTAGGAGAGTAGTCAAGGAGTGAGGAACACAGGTGTGCAGTTACCATGGCGACCGTAATGATTAAGTGGCAGCAGCTTTAACATTTTCTTTTGGTTGATTACACACCTCTTTTAAAATAGTCTAGATCATTAGGAAAGTAATTATCCAGTTACACTTGGGGTTTACCGAAGAAAGCGGGTGTCATGTTTCTGTTCATGCCACGTTCCTGCATTTTTTAAGTTTGCTCTACTCGTATTTATTTTAATTTAATATTATTTTGCATGGTTTCATAATTTCAGTTTGTTTTGTGTTGCCACCACTCATTCTATCACTCTCCCCTGCAATCAGTCTCATCTCATGCACCTGTTCCTTGCCAATTAACTTCACTCCCCACACCTGGTTCGTTCCCTAGTTAGATTTCTCTCTTTCACCAGTTCACTGCTTGTTTGTTGAATGCCTCGCCCTTCCAGGCCCATGCTTTACCCTACCATGTCTGATTGTCACAGTTGGTTTTTGAGCCTGGACCATCTTCTTCCTTGTTTTTGCCTGGGCCCTTCTTGGATCACTCTGCTGGACTCTGACCATCTGAATTTCGGATCTTCCTCTGCCCTCTGACATCTGATTCAGCCTGTCCTCTGCCTGTTTGTCAGCCTGCTATTGGATCTGTAAGTTTTAGACCTCTTCTTGTTTTTGGATTGGTGCTTCAGATTAGGGAACAGGTTTCCCTGTGTGGATATACTGTGTATGACCCTAGACTGTTTAAAGACCCACTTCGATAAAAATCACATTTTTTGCGTTGCTAACATGTTCCTGTGGCATTTTTCTGATGCTAGAGGACATAGCTTAAGAAATTTATTTGCATTTCAAGAATATTTCTGCATTCAAATTGCTGTAAATCAGTAGCAGATGCAAAAATGTGTCTTAAAAAAGACTGGATTTATGATGTGGAAAATCCACTGGGCGGGCTACAAGCTCCTGCTCTGAGCTAGCGGTAGCATAAACAGAGAGCTCTCAGCAACAGGGAGGGACGGGAGGATCCTCCACACCAACAGATCTGCCCAAAGTACAGAAGTGAATTGCTAATGAGCTACTGTCGCTATGCAGAAACTACGTCCTAGAAAATGGCACAAGTTTTGTGATTTGGGGTAAAAACACCATAATCATAATTTAAAAACCACTGAGACGCTTTAAAATAGCTCAAAAGATGATCGGAGTGGGTCTTTAACCACAATCCTGTTGGTGTACTGTCTGTGATGTCAGCAATCTCTGCTGCATGTCCTGCCTTTGTCCTTGCTTGCTGTTCGAAATGCTTTAACCTGCTCCATCTGTTGTATTTGGGTCCAAAGACACATCCAAACATTCCAGTGGACTTGTTTTAGAAGTTCTGGCAGTAGCCGTACAGATGAGTGATGAGTAACTCCTATTTACATTTTGTAATAAGTTAAGACTGTCTCTAGTAAATAGATGCACTTTTAATGTGCCTCAGAGAATTGGACCTTGACTAAATCATGGCTGTCGTGTTGTTACCGGTTATTCTGTTTGAACTCACTATTGGATCATTTTCAACGGATTTTGTCCTTTTAAGATACATTTTTTAATTACAAACAAAAAAGTTTGTCTCCAGATTAAGAACACTTGTGGGAAATGGGTGAATGAAGAGATTAACCGTCAAGTAAAAACCATTTGTTAAAGCACAGCGCAATTATTTATAAAACAAAAACAATGAAGTGTGAATCAGTGCAAATAAAATTCAGAAGAACTTTGTTGTAATACGAGTGTATTAACTATGGATTTAAATTTTGGAGAAGAACATAATTCTCTAAAAATAAACAGTAGGAAAGACAGCTGACGATGCTGAAACCAGCCCACACAAGAACACTAAAAATACCATAGGCACCATAAAAAAACATCTCTGATCATTGAGTAGTCATGAAAAAATCCTGCACAGCCTTCCTCTAATACAAACTGGCCTGGCTGAGACAAAAGATTACAAAATTGTGACCTACCGTTAAAGACTGAACCACACAGCATGCAATCAAACATCTACAGTATGTCCTACAGCCATTTCGCAGGATAGGTCCAGTTAAACCCATTGAATCATTTTTGGACAGGAACCCCTGAGGGTCTGAAAATGTTAAAAGTTTTTGCAGCCTGTAATATCTAAATCCCTGATCCAAGCAAATATCTGAACAAATTGCATCATTATACCTTACAACATTAAAGGATTGTATTCTGGGAGTAAAAGTGGCCACTGAGTGCCACTTGACTGCTTGGATCATTGACTTCATCACCAGCAAACTGCGGCATATAATTATTTATGACTTTAGATTGTGGCGTTTTGCGTCCCATAGGGAATGATGCTTTTCTGTTCACCTCCAACAAATTCAGACTTTGGATAGATAACAGGAGGAATGCACATAGAAGAGATAATAAAAAATGTCACTAATTTCTTTCAGCTTAATTAACTTCACATAAAAAAAAGGGCAGTGATAGCATTTCACAGGAAGGTGCCTCTAGCTAAACCAGCAACACTCTAGGGACAGGCTAATAAAATGGAGGGAGTCCACAAATATCAAAGTTTTTAACATGATTAACTAGACTAGTCAAACAATACACATGCCTAATATCAAAGGGCTAATAGTGTTTCCATATGCTCAGGAAACAGAGGTCCTCTGTGGAAAACTGTTGAAAGTCTGACACTATTGTGTCATCAGCTCTAGTTTTTAGCATGCAAAGAAATCAAGGTTGAAGATTTGTCCCAAAAAAAGCTACAAACTCTTTGTTGCTCCAATTTTTCACCTTTCTGTCTAAAACACTGAGATAAAACGTCTGCACCCCAGAGACAAAAATCTAACGTTATATTTTGGTACAAAAATAAATGCAAATAATTGCTAGCCGTGTACATTATTACTTGTAGTCAATTAAAAATCAACCAAATCATGCTAATTTTTATTCCGTAAGAGTCAGAGTAATGAGAAATGCTATTCAGTTGCAGGAAGGACATGAAAACTCCACTTATTTACTCCTTGTCATTGCGTACCTCACCAACACCTTAAGTTTAGCACAAGTACAAATACACTATATTGCCAAAAGTATAGAGACATTTGCCTTTACAGGCTCATGAACTTTAATGACCTCTCATTCCCTAATCCATAGGGTTTACAATGGACTCATCCCTTTGCAGCTTTAACAGCTTCAACACCTGTAGAAGGATTTCCACTGGTTTAGGAGGGTGTTTATGGGAATTTGTGACCATTCTTCAAGAAGCACATTTGTGAGTTTAGACACTGATGTTGGATTAAAAGGTCTAGAACACGGTCTTTCTTTCATTGCATCCCAAAAGTGTTCTCTGGGGTTGAAGTCAGGCCTGGCTCATCCAGGTCCCTATGGACCAGCTTTAAGTTCTGATGAGCAGCCATGTTGGAAACATGTGCAATGGGAATCAGTGGCTGTTTTTCAGGGGCGGAGCTAGGGGGTGTTCGCCTCATGCTGAGTTCTGGCCACCCCAGACACATTTATAGTTTTTACATATTTTTATAGTGCATCTTTGTGACTTTACCTGCACTGATGAGGAAAAAAAGTTTAATAATTGGAATAATTTATCTTTGTCACTGCTACCAATATCAAAATGTTGCATTTGTATGGTTTAAGGTGCTTTAAAAGCTATACATTTATTGTGTGACACGTTTATCACCCCAAAATATTAACAGTTCCATCTGTGCCACCCCCTTGAAAATTTCCTGGCTCCATCAGCTTCTGGTTTAGGTACTTATGGTGAATTAAGACTTGATGCTAACTTCCTGCATCCACAACTTTACACTATCTCCTCCACCTAGCTTAACACGTGGTGTCCATGAACATAAAAATGGTTGAAGAACAGTGTATAGAGAACTCTGTAGGAAGTTACTGAGTTCTGCTCACTATGTGCATCAGCATGGTCTGACCCATTCTGTGACCTTACATGACCTGTCATTTCAGTCTTGACTTGCTGTTGGTCCCAGTTGCTTCCACGTTGTTATAATCCCACTAACAGCTGACTGTGGAATATTTAGCAGCCAGTAAATTTTGCAAATGGATTTACTTCACAGATAACATCTTCTCATGGTGCTACGCTGGATCTTTCTGAGCTCCTGTAAGTGACTTACTTTTTCACAATCTTTGTAGGAGCATCTGCAGTTTTATGCACTTGGTTTTATTTACCTGTGGCCATGGATGTGACTAACACTTGAAGTCAATGATTTGTATGTGTCCAAATATTTTGGGTGAAATACTGCATGTCTTTGTCAGAAATGATTTTGAATCTTTTGAAACTAAACAAAGATCCACATTAATTATCTAAAATACCATAAGTGGAATTTTCTAGATGTATTTGTGAGAGACACATAAATCAGATTTTTATTCTTTGTGTATGAAGAGGGAAAAGCACATGGGGGATTTTTTTGCACCAAAGCAGTTATAATGCTGGATCAGAGCCAGAGCTTGATTTACACTCAGTTATTTCTTTATTGACCACCACAGCTCAGACTACCGCACTGACAAACTGGTGCTACAGTTGTAAAAACTCTGTGTCTGGGGTAACAGGGGTCAGCTATGTTTACCAATACAAACCTTGTACAGAGTTTAGTTTAACAGTTAAAACTGAACTTCATCAGACATCATGAAGTTCAAACAGCACTGAAGAAGTTTACTGTTACTTTTAAGGCTGCTTGTATTTTTTTAAACAACCTGATATATTTGGCATATAACATTGTGGGTCTTGATATTTTATTGTGTCCGGACTGATTTACTCTACAGCAGGTGGAGTTTAATTTACTCCTTCTGTTGTATAATGAACTTTATTAGATTTTAAGGCACAACTGACTATGTCTGGTTTCAGGGATGCAGTTGACAGGCAGAAAGCCGAGGTATTCAAATGACAATAATAAGTTAATAAGTTCTAAGCGGTGGAGGGGTGGGGTAAAAAACAACAACACAGTGACAACAAAAACTAACCAACTCAAGACAAAACAGTCCAAACACATTTGTTGCTGGTAATGGTAGGGGCTCTGTATTGTATAGCACTTTTCTAGTCATTCAGATCACTCTAAGCACTTTAACACTACAAGTTATACATTCACCCATTCACACAACCTGATATGTAAATCGGGGGGCTACATGGGTTTCAGCATCTTGCCCAAGGACCCTTTGACATGTTGTGGCGGAAGCCGTGATCGATCGACTAACTTTCTGATTAGAAAACAATTGCTCTACCCACAGCTGCCCCAAAATCATAATCATAAAGATATTATATATAACTAACAGTTTTTGATATAAAAATATACACAGAAGTTAGTTTGCTTGTGCGTTTGCATGTATGTGTGGGAGTGGAGGGTCCTGTATGTATCAGTGTGGCTAAGGCTATGTTCACACTGCAGGTCTTAACGCTCAATTCCGACTTTTTTGTGAGATCCGATCTTTTTGCAAAGTAGTTCATATTGCCAGTGAAATGCGACCTGAATGTGACTTGCTGTCTGAATGGAATGTGTCTTGAATGTGTCACGCATGCGCAGTAGAGGGAACAGTGACACAACGCACATATTTAGCCCGCAGATTTTTTTATTTTTCTTTGGCATTGGAACCATGTTCGTTTAAACCTGCGCTCTGCTATTTCTTTGGAAGTGTTTAAAAAACCGTGCGGTTCCAATAACACCCCTGAAGTTTGACCTGAACAGAGCTGTTTCCCCAAGTATTAATTGTTTTCTTTTCGCTTCTGCCTCATTAAAGCAGAATAGTCACGTATGTTGCGTATTGATGACGTACAGGTCGGATGGAAGCGACCTGGCTGTTCAGACTGAAGTCGCATGTCAAAAGATCAGATACATATCAGATTTAGGACCACGTGCTGAAGTGGCCCGGGTCACATTTGAAAAAATCGGATCTGTGTCGTTCAGACTGTCATAAAAAAATCCATTACAGGTCACATAGAGGCAACAGAATCAGATACAGGTCACTTCAGCCTGCAGTCTGAACGTAGCCTAAGAACATGTCTGATTGTGTGGCCATGTTTTTATATATGTGTATTTATCATGTGGAATTACTGCATGGAAAAGGTTACAATATAACCAGAGTTAGGTTTTAACCAACCAGCCCGGCTCAGTGGGTACCAGAGCACACTGGGTTCGAGATGTTAAACACAAAGGCATTATTACACTGACATTATTAATAAAAGTATAAGGTTTATCCAACCCCAGGTTGATCAGATGGAGAGAGAGGAAAAAGAGAGAAAAAAACAAGGAAAACCATTCAAGCTAACGTCAAGGTGAAAGTGTGTCACTGTCAGCTCACACCATCAGTCACACGTTGGACCATAATAGGCTCCATGGAAAAAGATCCAGAAGGCTCAAAACACCCAAAAAAAGAGTGGACTCAAATCACATGCATGTTGAAATGCTACAAAGTTTCTAGGAAAATATATTTTGAAGTGATAAGACAAAAATTGAATTTTTGTCTAGAAATGTATTAATTGATTGATTTTTTCATCATTGTGTATAGGTACTAACCAGTGCTTAATTTGTAAATCAAAAGTTACCGGAACACAAATAGCACTATGAGACCAGAATTCACTGTGACCAAACTGATACCGGAACACACACACATACACAACCGTCGGACCAGACCAGCACACAGCGGGTGTAAATTATCAAGCAGGGCTAGAGAAAGTGATGATAAGCCCAGAAGAAGTAAGTTATACTGCCTTTTTGGCATTTTGATGCTGCTGTTATTCATCCCAAATGGCGCCGTTAACGGATCCTAGCAAACAGTTACCGGAGCACACCCTTTCAAAATAAGACAGTTCCTGGATCTTGTTCCGGCAGGATCCGGCTCAGATTAAGCACTGGTACTAACCAAGTCAGGCACTTCTAAACACTAATCTCAAATATTTAGAGATATTTGACTTTTGGGTGAAACCTATAGATAACACAAAAAGTGTACACTAAAGTTGTATTACATTATGAAAGTAGGACATTTAGGTAGCAATGCAATGGTAATCGATTCATTTAAAACAATTTCACCATCGACACCAGGGAGGCCAGAAGCTATAAAAAGGTTCAACAGCAGAAAAAGTTGTTTGGCATTTGCAAATAAGATTTGACAAGTTTGAGTTGGTTGTAACACACACACTCAACTCTGCTGCTTAACTGCTGCATTTTCCTCAGTTTAAAATGAAAATAAACAGGTTTTCTCATGATGTAACATTAATGCTAAGAATCATCATTACAACAGAGAAACAATCCACAAAACATAGAATTGTTTTCTTTTTATTTTGCTAAGTTGATAAAAGGCTGGCTGGGTGAGAAAACTTTAACTTGCCTAAAGCTTGTTTTTTGTTCATTAAACCTAAAACTGATTACACCACCAGTCCAGAACCAGACCTATAACCCTTCTTTAGAAAAATAAATAAATTACAAAAAAGCAACACAATTGGTTACATTAGCACCTTTTAATATGTGATGCTTAAAATTCTCACCTACACACTAAAAAGCATATTGATAAGTAATACAGGGTTATTCAGGGACACTTCAGGTGCAGAAGATGAAACTGTTTCCATTGTAAGACCACTGTTCCATTGAACCACAGCTACTCACCTACTTACTTACATGTATTAATCACTTTCTGTTTGGGGGAGTTGTTAATCTAACAGAAAAACTTCAAATGAGTTGAACGGAAAGAACACCCTGTACACTGCACATTGCTCTATTTTTGTCATAAATTTGACCAAGTAGGGAATTGCACATGAAATTTGCATGCATATATTAAAAAATAAAATATAAAAAAAACCTGCATGCAAATGTGTTTCAAATGAGCCCCAGTACAGTGTTTCAGTAATCCAGATATTTCATTAGCCCGGGTGACCTACATTCCCTGCTGGTTTGGATTAGCAGAGCTGAAGCTTCTGCTGTCACTCATCTGATCTCATAACATCCTTGTCTAAAGCAGCCATGATTAGTGGTTGACACAGCTCTCTCTGGGAATAACGTGATGTTCACCCCTGTGGCACTTCTTGGCCCTGATCACAACAAGAGAGTCTCATGGGTAATTTTGCCTTCAGAAGCATGAATGAGACTGTTGTTCCCATTCCACTTCTCTGTGGCCTGTGAGACACAATTACCACAATAAAATATTAATGAATATAAACCTGTTTATTAACAAGAAAGGCCTTAGTGGCTTGGTGGAGTCAGATTAAAATTTCTGTACACTCACTGAGCCGAATATTCTATTATGAAGTTCTGTCAAAGTATTTTTGACAGCACACACACATAAAGAGAGAAAATTCTCCCTGTGACCTGAAAGACTAATTGTCAGTTATCATAAAGACTTTATTGCACTTTGTTGCTGCTAAGAACCACCAGATATCAGGTTTGGATACACCCCCCCCAACCCTAACCCTAACCCCCCCCCCAATCTGTTTTTAGATTTTGTTTATTTCGTTAGATTAACTTAAACTTTTTATGATAATCTAAAAAATGTAGGTGCGACAGAAAAGAAATAACAGAATAAATCTGTTAAAGAGTAAATTCTTTATCCCAGCACTCGATACGGTCGGTAGGGGAGCAGCAGTATGAGGTCATGCTCTCGGTGTATCAGCTGGTGAACATTACTTGCAAAATTACTTGGAAAATTCTTCAGTGATCTCGAAAACTTTTGCTGTTGTACCTCCTAGTTCTCAGCTTTAGATCTTTCAAAGTTCACTAACAGCTTCTTGGTCTTGGCAGCATTTAGAAACCGGTTGTTCGAGAACCAGTTTATTTCGTCAGGTAGTTGAGTCGTCTACAAACATTACTTTGGTGTTAGAGCCTGAATGCAGGGGTGCAGTCGTGAGTGAAGAGGGTGGGACTGAGAACACGACCCTGTGGTACGCTGATGAAAATGATGGAGCAGGATGAGTGGAGACCCATCCTTACAACCCGGGTTGTTCTGTCAGAAAATCCCGGATGACACATGCCGAGCTGGACTTTTGGGTCTTTTTGCTGGGGATGACAGTGTTGAAGGAGATACAATCTACAAACATTTTAGTCAGTGCAGTGAGAAGAACCACAGAAGTGTAGCACTTGTCAAGTCTTTGACCTGTCAGACTCTTTCTTTACACTTCACTGTTAGAGTGAGGGGCCACTGGCCTATCATTTTTACTGGAGTTTATTATATTTGTTGTTTTCATTGGAATGATGGATATTTTAGACACTTGTGAACTGTATCTCCAGTCAAAGACAGAATATATCAGCTAGTTGTTTATCACAGTCTCTGAGATCCTGACCTGGAATGTCATCGAGTCCTGGAGCTTCATGTAGGTTTACTCTCTTTAGTTGATACTGAGCATCATTTAGTGTTCAGTCTTGAAACAAGATCCTCATCTGAAGACTGGAATGTATGTGTATTTTTATTATCAAACTGAGCAAAGACATTTTTGAGCTCATAGACAGTGGCATCAGATTGGGAGGGGGAGAGGGGGAGAGGGAGGGGGAGCGCTTGTAGCCTGTCAGAAATCAGACACCTTGTCAGATGGTTTGGGTGTCGATGCTGATGAAGTGGCTCTACATGTTTTCTGTGTTTCTGTACTTTATTTTGAGGAGTCACCTGATTCAAAGGCTTTGTTGAGTGTAATTAGCAGATAGCTAATTTGTAAATGTAATTTTGTTATTCTGAATCTTGTGTTACTGATCCATCCTCTTTTTCTAGCTGTTGAAACTTTGGAAATTTCTCCATGTTGGGATCGTCTCGTCTCGTCTCTATTTCTTGTCCACTGTGACATTTTTCAAGCAGTTGCTTATGTAGAAAATTACTGTGCTGATAACAAAAAAGAAACATCTTTAAACTGAAAACAATTAAAAGCCGGCGCAGGTAATAAATCCAGAAATACTTCAATCTCTATATTTTTGTTCCAAAAAAATTGAAACTATAAAGACATCCCTCACCCCAACGAGACTTCTGCTCCTCCTGGAGGCATTTCCAGTCCAGAGAGGATCTATAATCCCTCCAGTAATTTAACATCCCAATAAATCAGTTCATACAATAACAAAGTTACACACATTTTTATAAATACAAACTTTAAAAATACATACAGTAGTATTAAGGTCACGCTCCTTAATTTTAGTGTGTTTTTCTGTGTTGTGTGTGTGAACTTTGCTTGTTTGTCTCAAAAATTCAAAAACCTTGTTGGAACAATCAGAACCTTTTCAAAAATAAGAGGAAAATCTCAAACGCTCAAAATCAAAAACTTTTCTAGCATGAAGGTCACAGTCTAACTTTGACTACATTTTGTATGCTGTTCCTGTTACCTGCCCCTGTGTTAGTTTGTGAATGAATATCTGTGCATTAATATTTTCTGTATTTCCGGAGCTGACTGGCTGGCAGGAATTTAAAAGGCCTGTGTGACTCCGAGCCTGGCCCCTGGCTCCTTTCTGCCACCACCACCAGCTTTGGTCCATGTCTTTTTGTTAATCCTTTTTCATTATTAGTTACCAGCAGTGTTTTCTGTTTTGGTTGTCCAGTTCAGTTTGTGGGGTTTTAGGTTTAGGCGAACAGCCAACTGCATGTGTGGTTTGAGGCTTCTTCCCTTCTTTTGTATTTATTTTAAATTTTTGCATTTTTTCTGGACTCCATGTTATGTGTCCTTTGAGCTATGTCTAATACATGGACAATTACACTTCCCCTCATGGCCTGTTTCTAGAAATAAACATCATCTTCACTATTTTTGTTTCCACAGCTCATAAGGTACCAAAATGACAGTGACAGCACTCGTACTTCAGTCTCTTATAGTGGATTTAGTTTGTAACACTTGATAATACTGATACACATTCTGATTCAATATAAACCTACTTTTATTATGATAATATATGATTGTTTTGAAGTATTCAGCCAATTTTAGCAACATGTTTCAGTTCTTATAGTAAAATTCTTATTTTAAGTCTGTCATTTTAAAGGTACAGTATGTAAGAATTTTACAGTGAAATACTCACACAACAGTCTAATGTCCCACTGATGTTGAAAATAAAGTCACATTGTAACAGATCTCGATCTCAGCCAGCTGGGTGGTCGCTAGTTTCTGTCATTTTAAAAAAGTTAGCCCGGATCGTAATCATTATTTACATGTCCAGACTTCCTGGTTTCATAACGAATCACATGTGAGTCTGCAAGGCTGCCAAGTCTTCAACACAAGCAGCTGTAATTCCACAACGACCAGCAGCTAAAAGTAAGAAACCACCACATACTTCCAACTGAGCAGCCAAGCTGCACGTAATGGGGCGTTCAAATGCACTTAGGAAAAATTAATGTTGAACAAATAGACCTTCAGACGTTCCCAAATATGGAGCAAATACAAGAGAAACAAAACGAGAATCAACATCAGAACTGGCAACCCAACAGAAAAATCAGGGAGGGGAGGGGGCGAGTGGCTGAGAACATTTTTTATTTTTTCTACATGAACTGCAGGATTTGAATTTGACGCCATGGTCTAATTCTTACATACTGTACATTTAGGTTATTGTATTGCATTCTTAATTAAAGTCTTTCAAAATATTTTGAAATGAAATTTCGCTTTATTCAAAAGCTTTCAGAAAAATGTAATTTTTCACACTGTGCTTCATTTTAATGGAATAATGTAAGTTTTTGTCAAAAGTCCCAATACCCACACTGCAGCTTACGGTCCTCCACGAAGTGCACTTACCAGAAGTGCACATATAACGGTTCGAGTGCGTAGTGAACAAGCAGCATTAGGAAAGCGAGGATTATGTCAACGGCCTGTGCCACAGCGTTCTTTCTCCATGAAAACCAAAATGGTGGTGCCGGTCGCTGTTTGCGCTATTTTGATGCTTGACATGATTTAAAATGTCCTTTTTTTAATTTATTCCTTGCTACAGCTCAGTTAAAGAGAACAACAATAAACAAACTCCAACAAACATTTATTTTGAGGAGAATGAAGCACAAGAACCAAAGGAGGTGTATAAGACAGAATAACTGATTAAATTGTTAGTATATCATGTCCGAAAATACACGTCAGTACAGTTATTAATGAATTATATTTTTCATCAGATAGATATGTGATCCATCTTTCCAACAGAGAATTAATCGATTGTA
This sequence comes from Pachypanchax playfairii, assembly GCA_006937955.1. Lineage (NCBI taxonomy): Eukaryota > Metazoa > Chordata > Actinopteri > Cyprinodontiformes > Aplocheilidae > Pachypanchax > Pachypanchax playfairii. The sequence goes on from SSNP01000029.1 coordinate 2,125,342, forward strand.
ACTACACATCTAGACAACAAAATAAAATATTGATTATTTGGATTCTACACTTAAGAAAACGTTTTCTTGGTCCGGATGGTTCGGCCATTTCTCCATTTTCTTCTTCTGTCAAAATTTGCACACAGCAATGCATTGTGGGAAATACCCTTCACTGAAGTCTGCACCTATGCGGGCTTCGGCAAAGTGCAGATCAAGGGTGCAAAAGGGGTGGGGCCAAGGGCACGACTCTCCACTCTGGAGAATAGGGACACCCTACACACTCGCACCCCCATCGGGAACGCGCATTTGAAGTGCGCAAGGTGCAAGTGCGGGTATTGGGACAGGGCCTGTGTGTACTATCATCAAGTATGTAATATCAGCACAGAGACACTCCAACTAAATGTTAAATGGTGGTCTATTTCAGCTAAATTCACCTCTTTTATTTTGTAGTTGTTAGTTTGAAACTGTTTACTGAATGAAAACATGGTTAGATACATGATCTTAAATGACTCAACTCACATAAGAGGCAAAATAACAATAATTTAAATTACAGTATAATAATAATAATAATGTGTGCCCTGCTGTGTTTACTTTAAAAACTGTTTCACTTGAAAGTAAAAATACGTTTTCTGTCAGTTCAACTTTTCATCTATTTTAAAAAACAATCAGAATTCATCCATTTGAACCTTTATTATCTTTACAATAAACTGATTAAACTGTGACTCATTTGTTGTAGAAAGTTGCAGTGATAAATGTGGGAAGCTGAGGGCTGGAGAGAATGATTTAGATTCATATAACACTTAACCGGTTTTATTTTTAACCAGCTCCTCTTTAATATTAATACTTCATCTAAAGCCTGCAGATAACTAGAATTCATCATAATGCCAAAATGTAGAACATGTTACAAATTTGATTTGGAGTGGTTTAAAGAAGATTTCTCCTGTTTTAGGCTGTAAAAAATTCCCTTTGATTGCTTTGTAAAGGGGTGAAATTTCCATGTCCCCCGAGGCAGCTGCAGTCAAATACATCTGGGAATTTTTATGCCTTCAGATGTAAATGAAAAGCTCATTGTCAGGGTCAGACAGAACTTCCTCTGTGACTTGATTTACTGACTGTGTCCTGCTCAGTTGCAGCTGCTGAGATGAATTATTGTTCTGCAACTGTCAGAGAAAAGCTGTCCTACTCAAAATGCAACATTTCATCGTTTTCTTGTCCCTGTAGAAAAATAAAAGGACATGTACTCATGCTCTTACCTTTCGTCCTCCTGTGTTCAGCCTGAGAGGGGTCAGGTGGGGGTCAAAGATCATGTGACTGGTTTCGATGTCAATGGGGGACTGTCTCTTCCCAATGGCACACAAGCTCCAGGCCGAGTTCACCAGACCCCAGAAGGATGGGACTGATGTTGGATGAGACAGAGAGACAGTGAGTTAGACTGTGTCTGTCTACAAGACTTAACCACAAAGACACAAGCAACGCAAGTCAGACTTCTTGTGATGCAACAATAGAAATGTGGGAGTTTGGGGCCTCTGTAAAATCAGCCAAAAATCAAAATAAATGTTGTTTTTTTATTATTTTTCACTTTAAAATAACAGAGTAGCTGATAATCAGTCTATTTTTATTTTACTATGAAATTTCACTTCCTATTTGTTTGTTTTTTGGAGGGTGGAATCTTTAGTCTGTAAAAAGAATCTTAATCTTAATCTAATTAACCTTTCTGTGACACAATTAATTATGAAAAGTAATCTAAATCTTGGTTGGATTTTTTTAAACAGATAATAAAAAATCCACCATCAAGACAAGAAACACACAAACAAACAGCTGATATTTGTTACTCTTGTTTCAATTTTAATGCTTTAATATTTGCACTTTTTTTTTTCTTTCATCAGACTCTGTTCTCTGTCACAGTCTGTTTAAGATGAAATAAATGATGGGATGCCAAGCCCGAGCAGAAATTAATGCAGGTTTCTATTAACATAAACAGAACTAAGTGGGAGTTGTAGCTCTTTTTACACCTTATGTGTGAAGATGAAACAGTAGAGACTGAAGCATGAGTTAGACAGCTAAGAGGGTGTGAAGAGGAGAGGGATTCAAATAGGATGAAGGGCTCCTTTAGAACCATCTTGATTCAGGTGATACAGAACACTATAGAATTGGAGTTGCTTATCAATAGAGTGGAGTACTCAGCGACTGCACATGACACGATGTGGTTTCTTTGGTTTACTGTATCAGCCCTTTCTGTCATGAGACATGGACATTCATGAAATGTCCATAGAATGAGACAAAAACAGATTGTCAACTCAACTCTGAAACTGAAATCAACTGATTTGAATCAATTGTGGGAATTTAGAAATCACAAAAATGCCTGAGTAACATCTAACCAGTAAAAATTAACTATCAGTAAAACCAAGTTCTACATGTTATTGAATGTGACATGCTAATGCCTCGTTATATTATGTTTATTTATTGTATTTTATTTAAAGGTGGGATATGGAACATTTTCATTAAAAGTAATATTTATAACAAAATAATGCCTCCACGGGGTGTTTAGAGGGTTGTAGAATGAAAGTAAAGCATTTCCTTTAAAAATTATATTTGAAGTAAAATATTACAAAATATAAATTTTGGCAGGCACCACATTGGCATTTTGTTTACATCTACCAGCCAATAACTGGCAGAGCAGCGGGCACCATTTTGGGTTGCCTAATACCGTAAATGCTCCAGCACAGTGAGGCTGGTGCTGTGGAGTCTGCAGGTCGAGCAGCTGGAAGCACTGGGGACATGTGGTGATTATATACCTTATTTGCTTGCCATAAGGGGTTTCCCATGTGGAAACATTTTAATAGCAGCTATTAGCAGCTAGCTAACACCTAGCTGCAGCATGTTACTGAAATGGAGGAGCTTTGGGCCACTTATTCACTGGAAGACACACCGCAAAGGATTTCATTGCTTTTTTTTAATTTTATTGGATAAGTGAGGTGTGCAGGATGGTGTGTGAGGAGGAGAGAGGATCTTAGGAGGAGACTGCAGGAAGTTTTGGAGCCGCGATGCAACTATGAACTCTTTACCACGGACTGAATCGATGACTGAGCTACAAACAGGTAGGAGCTGCTTTTATCAGAGTCAGTGTGTGATCAGCGGGGCTGGAGAGCATGATTAGTGAACTGAACTCATGATACTTTATTGTACTGCTCGAATCGGGGATTCGAGTGGGTTTGGTGAGGATTATTGATCGACCTCGGCATTGGAGCGCGCATGGGGGGGGTAAATGAGCCTGGCACCCAGATGGCTGAAGGCTTTGTGCCGTGTTATTCTGTTCCAAGTTCCATATCCCACCTTTAAATGTAATTTTAATGCTACTTAATGCTTCATTAACTTAGAAATGTCCACAGATACATCAAGTTAAAGGTCCATGTTGAAGTCTTTGGTTTACACATGGATTATTATGGAACCTGACAAAAGACCCATTCTATATGTCCTGCACTTAAATCAGTTTTATGCATGAAGAGTTCATCAATCAGGATATTTTATTTAACTATTAGGAGGTTGTGTTTTCACCAGGATTTGTTTGTTTATCTGTTTGTTAGCAAGAAAAATCTAAAAGTTCTGGAAGATTTTGATGTAATTTTCAACAAAGGTCAGAAATGGTCCAAAGAACAAGTGAGTATATTTTTGGGGCGATCCGGATCGTTGTCTGGATCAAGAATTTTTAAAGGATATTTCATCATTGTGAGATAGGGATGTTTTTAACATATCTGCATGTAACGCCACAATAAATGATCCAGATGTTTGACAGGGTGAGTTCCCAACAGGTTCTACATGATACTGAGGACTGATCTGGATCAAGGACTGATCTGATGAATACAGTTTTAGCCTTGATGCACATTATTTTAGAACCTAAATATTTTTTCAAAAATATTTTCATCTGACATGTTTTTTTTAATTACAACTGTACCCTAATAATATAACAACACACGGTGTGTGGCAGTCTATGGAGTGATGCACTAGAGTCCAGTGTGATGGCTCATGCAAATAAACCCAAAACAGAAAAACAGATTTTGAACAGCAGACCACTGTGGAGAGCATGATGCATGAAAGGGTTAAATATTGGGTTTCATGCTGCACCACCAAAGATAAAACATGTATTTTCTCAGTGACATACAGTTTGGTTGAGATTTGTGTTTCTGCGATAGAAAATATAGTGAAGCCTCAAAAAAAGAAAAAAAAAGAAAACATCTATCACTGAGTATCTCACTAGAACTAAATCAATATAATGAGAAGCAACAGTGGTGCAAGTTGGTAACTGGAGCTCTTGCTGAAACTAAAAGCAAACACGTTTCTGCACAGAGAAAAGCCTGCAGGATCATTCTTAGCTTTGATGCTAACCTCAAACGTTAAGCACTGTTACACCTAAAACCTGCTCATAGAGGCCAGTAAAGAGCTCTGGCTTGCTTTACTCACTCTGCTTTAAATGCAAGTATTCACCTAGAAATATGGAATAATGTTATAATGATCTATGGAATTTTACCAAAATATATTGGCATAAAGGGGAAACGTTCCTTGTTACTGGCACTTGTTCAGGGTGTGACACCACCTGCCACCAAATAACAGCTGGAGATTGAAACCAGCCCTCGAGACCCTGAACAAAAACAATGAAATATAGAAGATGGATGGATGGATGGATGGATGTCCTTTTACCATTTAATCCCAAAGTATTGCTCATATTTCTTGCAATTCTGAAAAGCTGAAACGAAGTTGAGAAAGGTTGAAGACGAGTTTCGAGCACGTGCGATTTTTAGAAAAAAAAAATTCTCTGCAATTTGTTAACAAGTTCAAATTTCAGGCAGCAAGCCAGTGAAGAAACAGAGAACCTCTGAAAACCATTTAGAGACATTTTGGTGTTCTAATTCTTAGTTGATCCGCTAACAGTTTACAGGCTTTAGCCACTATATGACTGTCCATGTCCTCTGTCCTGTAGCAGTGGACTGGACTAACCTGACTGCAGTCTGACGTGGGTTCTACTAGTTAGCACTACAACCACATTCACAGATTCTGATCTGACTTGACTTAAGCCTCTCTAACTCAAAGCTACACATAAACCCTAAAGCAACATCATGCTCTGTCTTTCTAACACCCCCCCCCCCCACCCCC